>KN838617.1:83547-123689 GCA_000827195.1 Laccaria amethystina LaAM-08-1 | reverse complement strand
GTTTTTGATGATTCAGGGACCGAAAATTAAGTAAAATTGTGCGTGAGTAAGGTCCAACACGTGACGGGACAAAAGACCGGTTGCAACCGGTCTAAACCGGTCTTTTTCGGTTTTTAAATATTTACAAAACATGGCAACTGGCAACTGCAACTGATCCCAAATGTGGGCAACTGCAACTGGAAAAAGACCGGACTGTGGTTCAGTCCAGTTCAGTCCTATGTGTATTTTCAGTCCTGTAGACTGGACCTGCGAACACTAGTTGTTGTTGTCATGTCATCATGTGGTTGTCGTCGTGTCACATCACGTCGCCATCATGTGGTTGATGCGTTGCCGTGTTGTGGGGTGGTGACCTTCTGGTTGGTCGTGTGGTTGCGGTGTCGGTGTCATATTGTCATCGTGTGGTTGTGTGGTTCTGGTGTTGTGGTCGCATCGTCGTCGTGTGGGCGTCTTTGTGTTGGGTCGGTTGTCATGGTCGTGTAGCTGGTTGGGGTTCGTTGTTGCGTCGTGGTCATTTGACATGGTCGTGCGGTCTTGTGTTCGTTCGTTGTCGTGGTCAGCCGTGGTCAGTGCTGGGGAGGGATGACATGGCTGTGGCCGCCATCGTCATCTGTCTGGTGGTGTGAGGTTAGTTGGGAAATGGGAAGAGGAGGGAGGGAGGGGACTCACTATCCATATCACCAACTGTGACGTGGCCATTGTCGTCTTATCGTGTTGTTGTCCGAAGAGACGACAATGAATGACGACATTGTCGTTCATTGTCTGGTTGCCACGTTGATGACATGGCACCTGTTTCATTGTCAGAAAGGGATTTTGGGATTTGGGGGTGTGCTTACCTGGGTTGGACATGGCGCAACGTGCCACATCGTCATCATTGCCTCTCATTGACCTGGTTCTTGGGGGCAGGTTATGTGGCATTGGTGCATTGTTCGGATGGTGTAAGTGACATGGTGGTGGGCGGGTGGTGTGGCAATGGGCAGGCATTAGGCATTGCAGAAACGGTGGGTGTGGATGGTTGTGGTGGGGGTTGAGGGTTGAGTGTGACAATGTTCATTTGCATGGCCAGGCCCCAGAGCAGGACTAAGCGATGTGAGTTTCCCCTCTTATAATGGTCGCTTAGTGCAGCAGTAAGAACACAGCCTCGTTTACGCACATGACACGTCGCATAGTCAAGTGTTCAATTCTTACTGTTGCCACTATTTTTGACAACACAATTAATGGGGCTTTCCCATGGAATTCCATGGAATCCATGTGGACTGTTCCATGGAATCCTTATGGAATGGTACATAATTTGCAATTGAAGTTCATTGAAATTCCTTGGAATCCACATGGACCAGTCCATGGAATCCATATGGAATGCACCATTCCATGGACATTCCATAAGGATTCCATAGTGGGTATGGAATGAAAAAATAGCTGGGGACTCACCTAAAAATATTCCATATGGAATATACTGGGGAGTGTAAAGACCTCACGATGAGAACACATAACAATGACAAACATTCAGGTGAGCAAGCCTTACCCCTATCCCCCTCTCCCTTTTTCTTATGAGAATTAGGGGGCCACATCGCTGTTGGCGACGTGGCAACTAACAACTGATGCGAACAACAATGAACGACCGAAACGTCCAGGTGAGCCCATGACTCCCCCTCCCCTTTTTTCACAGAAGAACCCAGAGGGCCATGTCGCCGTCAGCGACGTGGTAATTAGCAATATTTTCCATCAACATAACATTGTCTGTGCCCCACGCCGTCACTGCGAGCCTCTGTTCACAGGGCGGCAATGGGTTCTTTAATTTAAATTACGTAGTTACATTCTTCGAGATGTATATTACCATGTACCCAACCGGTCTCGACTGGTTGAGACTGGTCTTGTATAAGACCGGTTTAGACCAGTTGAGGCACAGCCACTGGACCGATAAGGACCGGTTGGTTACGGTTCGGTCCGGTTGCTTGGAATAGACAGTGCAGTCCGAACCGGTTGCGGTTCCGGTTGCACCTGATTGAGGTCCAAAAACCGGACCAAACCGGACTTGCAAACACTACATATATATGCACTGAAGAGCTCAAGTGGAGGGATGTGATGGTCATTTCTAAAAATGTGTCTGATCATCAAAAACTGGCCTAAAATGGCAATTTTCTTATTTCATGTGACCCACAAGTTTCAAATGTTGTTGGGTAGGACTGGGGATCTCTAAAATCCTGAAAATATTTCTGAAGCATCACCAAGTATGCAAGATTATATAGCGTTAATATCAAAGTGGTTCCATAAGTTGTAATGTGGTGAACCCCTCAGTGACCCATTTCCGAGGTAATACTGCATTGGTGGACCACATGAGAAAGGACCCCACATATTCCACCCAACATGATTTCTGGCCAGCTGGGGTTTTATACATGAAGTCAAGATGCTAGGCTATGGTTTTAAATATACAAGCAACCCAAGAGGGTCATACATTCTTGCCCAAGGTTCTTTTGCCCTTAGGTGGCCCACTTCCTGGTCAGCAACAGTACTGTATATATTTTAAACATTAATTTGACCTTACATTTGCATGCCTGGTCACCACAAGCCAGGTGACATTTTCCACAACACTGGATGCAAGCCACATTAACTTGAACCTAAATATTGTAAAGAAGTTGTAACGAAATTTACAGTAACTATGTCTGAAAAATTGTAAGATTATTGTGATTTTCCCTTAAATAATACCATGGTCTGTTAAGGAAAAGTCATTTTTTCAATTTTTCAAACATTGTTGCTGTAAAATTATTTGAATTTTATTTACAATTTCTTTGGTTCAAGTTAATGTGGCTTGCATCTAGTGTTGCAACATTGCTTGGTTGAAAATGTTTTTTTCCCATACTTACCCCACATATAGCTTGTAGTCAGCTTAGAAGGGTGGGACACCAGTAGTGCCAGCAGAAATAAACCCAACCCTCTGTAGAGTTTTTTCGTCGGCTTAGCTGGCTCGGGGTCGCCCGAGCTGGGCCGTGGCATTACTAGTTGAGGAGCCTTCCGCCATGGTTAAAGACAAGCTTCAATTTGAACCCTCGCTAGGAGGTATACATAGGTGAAACACGACGGAGAATTATTTATGACGGAAAGAAGATAGACTTGACATCCCTCTCATAAGAATTCCCAAGTGGCTTCAAACCATCCACTTTCGAGTGGCGCAAAATACTCAAATGCGGCTGGGGTGAGACCTATGCCGGCAACGCAGGTAGGGCATTTGTCGGCAACAGTGACGGTAGCGCTCTGTCCCCCATCTATAAAAAACATCGAGCTTCAACGTCACCGCGTACAGGAGAATTTAATGGAGAGTGCTTACAGGACACTCTGACACTGCGTCCGCACAATCCGCCAGTCCCAAACTGAGTGTTATCGAGTGCCACGGAAAAGTCGGTATTCTGAATGGCCACTCCGCAGGTACCAATAATCTTTTTAAAAAACCAAGTAAGCAAAGAGACTGCTGATAACTTCATAATACCATGAACTTACCCCGCCAGGGGTATAAGATGTCGCTGAAAAAAAATCAATGAAATGTTCAACGACAATGATCAAGATGGGATAAACCCACCAGGTCCAGTGTCTGAGGCGGTAGCTCCCTTTACGCAGAGGGCGAGGAGAGCGGAGATTACAATACTGAATTGCATGTTGAATAAATGGGTGTTGTGGGCTTTGCTGAGGCCAATAGGGAAGTAATCGCAGTCTTTTATACATCCAATAGTCACAAAGGGTCGAGGGTATCATAGCCGTGCGTTTCATGAATTGTAGACCCGGTTACTCTTGTCGGGAGGTATTGGCAATAACAGCTACGATTATTTGCGGTTCAGACGTTTGAAAGAGCGAAAGGCATACTCCAAGTGGCATTTTACGGCGCTACGAATCCGGATTTTCTCGCCAACGTGGAATTGTTCCGCTGCGCGTTTCGTTTGTCCCTACCTGGGAATTAACGGCGTGATGTACTACCGTCGCCATTATTGAGTTGGAAGGAAAGTCAACCAAAGACTATACGGGGCCCGGGCTCTGAAGCTCCACCTTTGCTTCGAAAATCGGAGTTGGCGAGCTCCCAATTGCCTATCGAGACTCCTGCTTCATTTTTTATTCCTGCTGCTCTGAAGGCATGACTACTTCGTGTCGGATTTCGAACACGTTAACGAGCGCGGTGATTTCTTGAACTATAGTTCTACCCATGAGAAATTCTCCCGACACACCATGGATTTTTAACAATTCTTGAAATCAGCTTCTTCAAGTTTCAGCGTTGCAAGGTCACTCAGATGGAAATTATAGAAGACAGAGTGCAGTTCGATCCCAATCTCATCGAGTTGAAGTGGAACTCAGAAAGCCATTTTGACGAAGAGAAAGAAGCACGACCATGCCGAACTTACCCCGAGTCCATGCGGACCAGTAAGATAAGAGCTTCTTTTTCACCCTCCATTCCTAGAGGAGGCCGCGTTTCTATCTCAACGTGCTGGTTTCAAATTTCACAAGTAGTATTACGGGAAAGGTTCTCACCTTGATAATTGAATGCCCCAACGCCATGTGCTTTCACGGTGTAGTTTGGGTGTAATATAAAAATTGTTGAGATTGACCCACCAATGGGACTTCAAGGACCGCCAAGGCTGCGTGCACCTTTATAGATCTACAACAACTTTTGAACAGCTAATTCAAGTTTCAGCGTTGCGAAAGTCCTTGGTGACCCAATACTCCTTGTTTAAAATCAGCTCTTATTTATGTAAGGGATATCAACCTAACTGAAAGGTCACTCGCATGGAAATTATTATGAGGGAAGCCAAGGTCCGCTCAAGCAACATCTTCAGTGGCGGACAGAGTTAAGAACGACCATGGCGGGCTTGCTCCGAGTCCTTGGGCCTCCGGTGGACTATTGAAATACTTTTTAAACGGCCAGCGGGCAGTTGTGATATCGCATTTCTATCCCGAGAATGCAAGTCGTGGTTTGAAACGTGTAAGTAAGTCTTCAAGAATTTCCCACCTTAACACAGTGCCTTCACTGCGGAGCTGTGCAAGGTCAGCTCTAGTACTCGCTCAAACATCACGCATAACAACTTGGATCCGTAACGGAGAGTGAGCGGTGCGCAGCGTTACTGAAACGACCGACGTCAGCGTGAAGGGAACTTTCTTAATGTAGCAGGGAAATACCTTGCTGCCGAATGATGCGGTAACTCCGTTCTCGAGGCAGCAATCTTGTCGAGTTTCAGCTACTCCCCCACTCATGTTATGATGGTGCCAGATTATGTAAAGCATTCATCTAAAAAAGTGATTTATGGTACGAAAAAAAAATAAAACAACGTGACTTACAAATGCCCCCAGTCCGAAATACTGCAATACACAGCTCCTGAGAATAATGTATGCAGATTTATTGAGAATATAAACTTGAGATAGAGTGACAATACTCACATAACATGGATATACAGACTCTCAGCACAGTGATCCTTGATCTTGGGAATTTGCTAAAGAAACCCTTCAATGAACGTAGGAACCTCTGTGCGCACGTATCAGATACCAAATGTGAGAGAAAATAGCAGCTAACCTCAGTAAACACCTCTTGCACGTCGTGAGACCCTGAAAAAGCGGAGGGTAGAGAGAACGACGCTGATGTGATTGTAGGTGATTGCGGTATGTCGATGCCAGTAGTCTTGCCCAAAATCAGCCCGTTCGACAGTCATTTTCTAGGCGCATCTCAGATGGCCTGACGAGTCGGATCCGAAGATGCTCAGATTGGCGCACTATGTTCCAGATTAAAGTGCCAGCCTGGACCAGAGGCATTTTCATCTCCAGGGAATTCTCCAAAGGAAAAAAAAAACATTCTACGACTAGAGAGAGGCCAGGCACGGAACGTTTAAAGGGACATGGTCAGTTGATCAACAAGGAAGCCAGGCCGAGCGAAATGTTGAGTTGGGAGACCTTGGAGATTTGTAATTCTGTAGGGACAAACCTTGCGGTGTGGTGTGGGTGTAGATTAAAATGGTCGTGGTGAAGTAACATCTGCGTCCATTTCATAGAAGACGAAGAGCCCGTCGATAACCAAGAATCCAGTACACTTCGAGTTGCCCCACCTGAAATCGGGCGGTGAGATCAAAATTGAGGCTACAATATTCGAATTCAACCTACGACGAATCCACTTTATGGAAACGCGCTCACTTTTATGTATTCGCTCGAACTGAGGATCTCAGCGACGGGTTTAGCGTGTTTCCCTTCGAATCCTGTCGCAGTTGAGTCGAAGTTGAAAAATGTTTGTTTTGTTTGTTTGTGGAACCCTTTCATGGCAGAGCCACACAAGGTCCGTTTGCTCGTTGTCCTTATCTCACCATCATGGCCTCGAGGAATGCAGGATACCATTCTCCCCAATCAAAGTGCGCTTTCTCGACCCTTATCGGTGCTTATAATCAACTCACATTCGGCACAGCAGGTACAACGGCGACTTGGGCAAGGCTCTTGCTGCCGAGCTCGGAATTCTTTTGGAGGAGGTCGGGAAGCTGAGGGACGAGAGAAAACAACTTCAATTGTGAGTTTTTGGATGAAAGACTCCTCCAAATTGACCATAGATCACCCCCGCGCAGCGAGGTAGCCGAACTTCTAGCAATGAAAGCCAAACATGGCTTTGGTGGGGAGTTTCAACCCGATTGGCAACCTCCAGTGCGTCACATATGCCTGAGGCAATAGGATGACTTACGATGCGACTTGAAGATGCCACCACCTGCAATCGAGGCACCCCTGCCTCCACCAGCGATCGAGGATGTTCCGCAAGCCAGACCGGGGTGGCGCGTGGTGAACAAGCGACCCGAGCGTAAAGCAAGGACGCAGCCGAAAATCACAGCAGGCCCGGGTCCATCATCATCCTCTCCAGGTCCAGCGGCTCTTCCCCCGCCTATTCAAAACGTACCTGCTTGGGCTCAATGGCGACGTACGTCCGGCGTTCATTCATTTACGCCATCGCTCACATATTCTACTAGCGAACCCCCTTCTGGCTCCAACGCCCGTCCAACCACCCGTTCCCACATCCTTATCGCCTCCACCACGCGCAGGCCTATTTGGTGCGTCTACACCTCCCCCTCCAGGCGGCGGGGGCAGATAAATTCAGCTAAATGCTCACCATGGACCACGACCCTCACCACTAAATCCAGGACCATCGACTCCTCCACCGAAGTGAATCAACACTGCCGGGGGATGTATCACCCTCAACTAACGCAATCGAATCGAACCCATATACTGATCTCCTTATATCTTTATCGTATACATCCATCTTGGCCGATATTTGAACCATCGATGGAGGACCGACCGCAAGCTACACCCATTAGGTTCAGCTCCCTGCGGGGGATCTTACGGTGCTCCGCCATTACTCTACAGCGCCGCTTTATACCATATGAACAACATCGTTCGGGCGGGACCTCCTGTAGGCAGAAGAAAGGATTGAGATTTTATTTTTTCTTGATGATATGGCAAAGCAGTGTAAGATAGAATGTATTTAGGGTCGTGTAGGTACTCGGGGCCTCAGCAATCTAGCGCTTACATACCGTCAAAAAGTGAGCAAGTTGCATAGCCACTTTCAAGTTTGACGACCTTCACGCTTCCTCAAGGCCTCATGTTCCCTTCATGCCTCGCGTTGTCCTCATGCTCTCAACTGGCCGCACACTTGAAAGATCATGAATATTGCCGGATAAATCTGGGAATTTTTGACCCCTGCCCAGTTTCGAAATCACTTCAGTCAAACCAGTCTTGGCAGAGGCTTCCTTCCGCACTCCTTCTGCATCGCTTTAAACACACCTGAACAGCGCACTAATTCGCGCCATAGCCGCCTTCGAATCCTCATAAAACTGGTTCTTTCTCTGAGTCTCTTTACACCTCCCTTTTGTTTCGTTTTTACGACTCGGACTCGCCATGTACGTTCCATTCATAACCTCACGCGACTCCAAGCAAAGTCTTTCTCGGCGGAAAGGTGGAGGGAAGAGCAGTTCAAGCTCAAGTTCGGGGAAAAGCTCCAGTTCGGGTAAAAGCTCCAGTTCGAGCTCCAGTTCGGGGAAAAGCTCAAGCTCCAGCTCAGGGAAAAGCTCGGGCTCCAGTTCAAGCAAAAGCTCCAGTTCGGGTTCCTCAAAGACTACAACCATCAAGAACTCACCCTTCAAGTCTTCTAAGAGTACACAAGGAAGTCGGGGAGGAGGTGCTGCCCAGGTCATTCCTGTCGGTCAGCTCTTCGCCGGGCGCATTGGGGGCGGGGGAACGAGATCTCAAATTTTTGGTTCAAGGTGCATTGTTAATCGCGATCTTTTTTTCGTTTATTCCCTAAACATGTCTTTTAGAACGTATGGCAGCGGGTATCCAGGAGTCGTCGGTCGTGGTACGGCTGGCCGTGGTTTCCCTTTTTTCTTTTGGCCCATTGTATGGCCTGTCGCAGCCGGAGCTGGTGCAGCTGCATATCTCAGCGGTAGCGATGAGGTTGGAGCCCTTACTTATTCCTCATGTCTAACCATTAACATACACCACACAGTACGGAAAACCAGATAATTCAAGTCGCCCAGGAGGACCGATGGCCACTGCTTCCTTCCCCTCTAATTCTGGAACGTCCAACTTCCAACTCGTCGCAGACAACACGACAGTCGCCTCCCTCATCAGCAGCCTTTCATCAAACTGCACCAGTTACTTAGGTTCCTCCGTTAGAACCCAGCCAATACCATTCAACGCCTCGGATCCGGCTACACCCAAGCCGGAACAGGTCATCCAATATTATCGCGCTAGCACGATTGCTCTCACTCTGGATGGATACAATAACACTGCGACGATGGCTTCTGACGGCACTCCTGATACAGCCATTCCCTCGAACGTTGACCTCTCACTTATGAATTGTTTAAACCAGACTATAGCTGTTAATGCACCGTTAATAGATGGGGCGATTCCCCGATGGACTACTACGCACTTCGGACTACTGGGCTTGATATGGGTGGTGCGGAGTTTAATTACATTATTTTAACATTACTTATCGTATAGTGGCGGCTATTCCATAGGAGAGTGGTCTGAACTTTATCGTCCTAATTTTTATCCTCGCTGGTTAGTGGCATGCTTCACCTGTCGACGACCTTACCGTGGATAGATCTGGAGTGATTAATATTAGTGATTCCCTGCGATCTCCTTCCCCCCACATGGACGCGTTCCTTCGTCCACTGAGTCCACTGAAACTTCCAGGAATGATCAGCGGTGCTCGGACTGGGAACTTAAGGCGCGGGGTTAATCACCGATAAGATTTATTAAACGTTCCGATCTTAAGGTGGCAAACGGGTCTTTAAAAATTAAAATGACGGACCCAGCTGTGCCACTCCTCATTGGATTCTGATCACCGAAAAAATGCAAAGTATCTGAGTCTCTTGGGTCGTCGACTCGTCCAAATAACACTATTGTGTTGAGGGAAAATTAACTTTGTCGAACATTCCACTCGCCTGAAGACTAAAAGCAGGAGGGACAGGGCAAATTTTTGACCGCGCAAGTGTTCATTTTATTGAATGCGAGTCTAGAAAATGTTCAACATTGAATTTACATTCAATTCACCCTCAGGCCCCTCAATGCGTTACGTAAGATTTGCAAGTTTCAGAATTCCTCCTGTCACGGTGCCGAATTTGGATTCACTCATCATCGAATCACCAATTTGGCCTACAAAAGTTCTTGAAGTTGAAAAGTTACAAAGTCAAGCGCACGAGGAATTATCGTAGACAACATGAATTCTACTCAAGCGGCATTGTTATCCTACTTCCCCACCGCGCTCGAATCACCCACAGCGACGGTACATCTCGAATACGACCCAGACGCTCTTCCACCAAAACCCTCCGAGGACTGGACACGCTTCGTGTGCATTAGCGACACCCATGCCCATAAATTTGATGTCCCAGATGGCGATGTGTTGCTTCATAGCGGGGACCTGACGCACACCGGGAAAGTGGTTGAATTTAAAAAGACGATGGAGTGGCTCTATGGATTACCCCACAAGTTCAAGATGTGAGTCGTTTTCATAGCTTTATGCGAGCTTTTCTTGATATTGGGAATTTGGAGGAAGTATTATTGCAGGGAACCATGATCTCACGTTGCATGAGGATTGGTATGCAAACGAGTATGACAGGTGGCATTGGACCTCCGGAAAACAGGTTTGTTGTACTCCCCATCCTATATATGCAGTTAAAACCTCGCTTCAGGATATCGTTCCCATCCGAGAGATGCTCAAAGGGCAAAGGGCCATTGATGCGGGCATTGTGTACCTTCAAGACGAAGAGTATAAGTTCAAGGTCAAGGAAGAAGGAAGGGAATGGAGCGTTTACGGCTCACCCGTTCGTACCACCATTTCGGAGTCTGTTCAAGTATCGGTGATACTGTGTTAGTGGTCACCAGAGTTCTGCGATTGGGCGTTTAACTACAAGAGAAGCGAAGCCGACCGTGACTTTCTTATTCGCCCTGAGTTGTTGACCTGCTCATTGACGTTATACAGACATCGTCTCGAAGATCCCTAAAACTGATATTCTGTAGGTCCGCTTTCAGCGTCCTCCTTTCCCTCACCTCTCGTTCCGCAGGTTGACGCACGGCCCGCCGTTCGGGATTTTTGACCGAACCCTAGACGACGAAGACGCTGGCTGTCAGAACCTCCGTGCCCGTTTGGCCATACTAGCACCTCGCATCCATCTCTTCGGACACATCCACGAAGGACGGGGAGCGTATATCCACGCTTGGGACCCCAACAATAAGGGAAAGATCCCGCTGGTACAATCTGACGACGAGGTTTCACAGGCGGGGATGGACACTGAAGCAATGGCAGAGTGGAAGAGGACCGTATTCGTAAATGCTGCAGCTTGGCCCGCTGGGCCGAGAAGATCGCGGGATGGAGTAAGGATGCCGTTTGGTGGACCCGGGTTTCAACCTGTAGTTGTTGATTTGAAGGATTAATTTGCGTTGGTTGTGGGTTATAGACGAAGTAGGTGAGGGGACCCTCATACTGCACAGCGCTGTGGTTATTGACTCCCGCTTCGTTAGAACTACCTGATAATTCCTCATGCATGCCGGACCATGGGATACTGTCCTCCGTTATAAAGTATTACATAAAACGGTAGTGAAATTTTTGACAACATATCACGACGATGGTGGAAGTTGGCACAATCTTTTATTGACATTGATAGAGATGCTACTCTGACTTTTACACGCGGGCCTAAATCACAATCACGGAAAGCTTAAACCTCCTAGTGAAAATGAAGCCGCGAAAACTTAAAGGTCCTCGTATTATCCAGAGGACATGATCATTCCCCAACTGCCAGTGCTCGTGACGGTCCCAGTCCTTACCTGTGGAAACGTCCCTTGACTCATATTTTTATGCCCGACTCCTTAACTATTTTTTCTGGGTCTCTGCGACATCAAGAAGTAGCTGATATGACGTTCCTCTCGAAATTGGGCAGACCTTCGTGAGTTTTTTTCCCCATATATGTATAAGCTTACCTTTCGCTTGACTCTACTGGAGTAGATTTTGGACGATGTTGGAGGACAGCAACCTTGACAGTCATGAAAGCTCCCAAAATTGCAATCTCGAAGCTCGTCGGAAATGATCGTCCAGCACAACGTATATTGGGTACAGCGGGAGAGTAGCCCTTGGCGTACCGTCGTCGGTCGGCAATATAACTTGAAGGTAGACGTGATAAGTCCTATGCGCCTCGCCTACTTGATCCCGAAGCATCGCAAAAACGCATCCTCGAAGTTGCGTTCTTTCGCCTTACCTGAGCTCTGAACTTGACCACGACAAACACGGCACCAGCTTGAAAATAGTCTCAGCGGATGTAGTTTTGAATAGCCTGCAGAAAATTTCGCCAATAACACATTGAACTTGAAAAACTTGTCGGCCGTAAGCTCCTCCTGCACACATATGAGAAGTCTGTCAAATTTGGGTACCAGATAATATGGAGCGGGGCCACGGGCAGGAGGTCCGAGAGTATCAAGCTCCGCAATCTTTTAAAGGAGGCCAGAGAGTTCGACCGACAAGCGATAGAAGGGCCAAGGACGCGGCATTACCCAAGAATTCATTAGTTTCTTTGATAACGGCGGAGGCGACAATCCACTCCATACGTCCATACGTCTCATTAACCATGAACTTGACCGCCCAGCTTCGAGCCGCATTATCCGAAGTGACAGCTTTCGGAGTCGCGCCCACAGCAAATGGAGCCGCTCTCAGCGTTAAGACCTCGCCTACAGTTGTCTCTCCACTTTAAATTCTGGCAATCAGCTAGATCAGACGCGAGATGTATCTCAGCTTTGACTTCAAGGTTGCCTTGAACAGCACCTACGCTAAAATGTGAGTTTGCGCGCGGGAATCACGCAATTGAGCTCATTCTTCAATCAGGGACCATCGCACCATCGGGTCGCAGATCCGATTCTCAACTCGATTAGAATTGCGATTTTGGTTGATGACGAGAGGGCGTACAGGTGGAAGCTATGAATCGGAAGAATCTGAAAACGATGATATGTTTAGCTGAGGCGTTACTATTCTAGAGATCAGGCAAATAGTTCTGGCGGAGATGAAAGGCGGGATCATAGTCGGTTGCTGGTAGTTTCCGATCTCTGGTTGCTCGTGGAGCATGATATCGGCCTCTCAGCCGCAGTGAAGCGCCTTTATATGCGGCGCTGAGGTCCCCTTTATCCCGTCTGGGTAGAATATGGATCAGGAAAGCTGATATGGCAGCCTGCAAACAAGATCGGTACAGAATGTGGACACCAATACTGAACAATAAAACGACTCTTACCATAGTTCAAAGAAAGCGCCCTGATGTAAATTGCTCTTATGTATTTCCATCCATTCGAGGCGACCACCGCCTTCGTTCCGTATATGACCCGTGTAAGCGCCGCTTGGCAGAAGATAAAAATGTTTTGGCGGGGCGATGGAGTCTCACAAATTCTGGGGGTGATACCTGAATTTACTTTAGGCGCTTGAATAAATGCGAGGATGAAAATTTTCTCGAACCATTGGACTCCGCATTGGATGAGCGTCTTCCAAGGCCATCGGGGGTGCCTCCCAAGACCACCGGGGGAGCGCCTCCCTCAGATCATCGGAGGGGAGGCCTCGGACGTCGGAAGGAGCGCCCTCTTGAACCACAAAAAGAGCTGGTTGTCCGCGAACCGAGCCGCTTCCAAATGAATAGAACAGTTCTGGCAGCCTGTTGATGGGTCTAGTCAAAGGTCCCTCCTCTCCCTTAAAATCGTATCTGCCGTAAAGCTGTCAACCCATATAAGACCGGGAGGAGCACACACATTCTCTGGAACGACAAAGCTCATGGTGCCTGAGTTCGATACCTTGTATGAAGGGTTCTGATTCCCTTCACTTAGTCATTATCGGTGGAATCTGACGCGATAGAGACATGCATGACGTACCAGATTCTGCCAGCTTCCGGGTGCGTTCCGGACTTCCAGCCTGAACTCAGAGCTCACAATGAGGGCCAAGATCTTCGCGGCGTTTAAGTTGGGTACCAGTGCCCCGATCCTAAGACTTGGGACGACAAGTTTCTCCAAAAATCCAACCTTTTCTAGCTTAGTCGGGGAGACACATGGAGACGCGATTTTGGGCAAAGAGGTGCTTGCCTCTACGTGGTGGGGCCGAATTCAAAGCCTCAAGCTTCAAGAGGTCTGGAACAGATAATATTAGGTTCAGGAATTGGCAAGGGTCTAGTGTTGAAAAGGAAGGAGACAAACGACATACCAATTTGAGGACAAGATAGCACGTGTCAAAAATTTAGTGCAATAGTGCTGTTGTGACGGAGCACTAACATCGTCCTTGTTCTTGACCGCCATGTCATCCTATTATCCCGTTCATGAGCACTCTCGACGCATGAAGCACAGGAGACGTCCTCATATGTTACTTGGCGCTGCTGGTATGGATTTCGCGTCGTGGGGGGTCGAGTTCAATGCCAGAATGTCCGTGCTCCGGATGGTCAGGACGAGGTGCGTTGCTTCTTCTTCGCTGGTATGTGTGCCAATCTGCTTCCCCTTCCGTAGGGCTCCAGAAAGGCACGCGTCAACAACACTGAAACGCTCTTGCGGTCACTTATTTGCGTCATCGTTCAACACAGCAATTTTGCCAGCAGCGACGCGCCTTGACGATGCCCTTGTTCAGTCAGTCGTGGATGGGTCAACCTTATGAGCCTTTCAGCGTTTACGAGCCTGTCTATGCCACGAGGGATCGTGCACGCGGCGTGTCAAGGCTCGCACCAAACTCCGTTGTATGTAACACTTTCGTCACCCTCGTCACCAAACTCCAAGTCCTGACTTGAGGTTTCTAGTATCACAATGAGTCTGGATAAAGCATGAATGCTCACAAACCAATTTGAGCCTCCACGACGAGGGGTGATACCAGAAACTTATCCGCTGGCAATCTCAATTCCAATTTTTTTGTGGGTGCGATCAGATGCCACCCAACAACACATGTTCGACTTTAGGATCAACCACGACCCGGTAAGAATCGTTCATTTTACACTTCTATGCACTTCTTTTACTCAACTACACACGTAGGACAAGTTCGGACACCACCCATAATCTCTAAGCATAGGGGAACGAGATTTCTTTGCTTTTTCGTTTTCATTACTGGCAACGTGTACTGCTTCAACGCATACTGTCGCCGTAAATTTGCCCCTGTGTAGGCACACGGTTAAGACGGCTTGAGCACGCATGTTCGCCTGGCGTGCTTGCTTTATAAAGAGAGCCCCCTTCATTTCCGATCCTCTCTTGTCGCTAAAATTCCCCTCTGCTGAATCACCCAAGCTCTATCCCTCTGCTCCGCTTGACTCTATCTCTCCCAAAGACCTCCTTAAGTTCGTTCCGAAAGGATGGGATTGCTTCTTCCTGCGTCTATCGATCGCTCAAAGGCGCCACTTTTGGTTCTTTTACAGTCTAAATCCTCTTATCTATTCGTTATACTCTGTGGCTCACAAAGATTACTGCGAATATTACATCTCCTTGCGAAAGTAAGTTACAACCCAGTCCTCTGCTTCTCTTCCCTTCGTCAGCGCTTACAATTTTTTTTAAGGATTATCGTCATCGTGACCATTCGGCGTCTATCCGTTTTTTTTTTCTTCTTTTTTTTTTTTTGAAACATTGGTCTCGACCAATGTCTAGGTTTGTTTCCGCATTCTATTTCCTCATTAAAATATTCTTTTTGCCTTTGTCTTCACCTGCGCCCAGTCCCTCCGACAGGTCTCGGACCGGGGAACGCACCGTCGGCTTCCTCATTCCTAATCGACATACGCCTTTCCCATCTTTTTTAATTTTGCAATGCCCCGAGTAAACCTTGTTTAACCGAGCAGAACCTTCTGTAGACCATGGAGGATGCGCCGCCCAGTCTGCAGGTCCACATTCAGACGCTCTGGACGCCACTCCCTGTCCCTGTGTTTATGTTGAGGACCCTGCGCCACGACGACGCGCGACCTCAGCCGTCTGATCATGCGCCTGATGCCAGACGTCAACTCCGGCAACTCGCATTTTACAAGAAAATATCTTTTCTTTCGCCCTCAAATTCGCTGCTCCCAAGTTGCCTCCCTCGTCCTCTACGATAGATATGTCTTACTTGACTCCTTACCCTCGGTATTTACTTTGATATGATTGCAGGGCCGAGCACAATTGATATCACAGCATGACCACTTTTGATCTAATCTTCCCAGGTGCCTATCATTGGAGATGTTGATCGCGCCATTTTTAGACATAGGCAACTTGACCCTCCGCCGTCTGACCAACCGTTTTTTGAAAGAAGCACCCCGTTATTGTCAAGCCGCATTGCCTCCGATTCTAATTGGATTTCTATATTCCGGTTCGGACATTTACCCGCTTGGCTTTTTCTCTTATTGTCTTTTTGACTCGTGTTTCATCTTTGAAGTGGAGTGCAGCGCCAAAAAGGGTTGTGCTATCGCTGATCAAGACATACAGTACAAGTCTAAGAAAAAGCGACGAGAACCAGTGAACAGAGGACACGTCAAAAAAATAAGGTGGCGACAATGTCGCCAGAGATGATAAAGAATAAAAGTAAGTGACTGGGTATAATGCGGAGGGGGGTGGTATGGGTGTGATGAAGGAAAGACTCGTAAACGGGTGTTCGTGAACAGTAATCAACGTGTCGCGCATGAGGAATTCGGAATGAACGAATGGTCGTCGAGACACATTCGAAGGAAGGCCGGCGGTTGATACCCAGTACGTCCCGCACGACACAACCTCGATCGTGAGTGGTGTGGTAACGCAAAGAAAGCGACTATGATTACAGCCCAAAGGCAAAAATAATGCTGGGGAAAAGAAAGACGTACAAGCGCGTTTTGGGGCCTGCTCCGAGAAGTTGTCAAGGGGGAGACAGGTGCGCGAAAATACACGTATCCAATATACAATGTCCAACGAAAAACCTAGACGCGCAGCATCCGGTGGCTTAGAACCCATGTCCTGCCATCATCTCGTCGAACCCGAGGAGGCTGTCGAGGTTCTGGGTCTCGTCAGGGTATTGGCTTCCCTCGAGGGCTTGAGTGAAAGCATGCCCAAACTCGATTCCACAAGGAGCGCCGAGGTCCTCTTGGTATTTCGGTACACCGATTTCGATGGGAGGGATAGCGCTCAAATCGAAGTCGTCCCCAAGGAGCATGTCCGAGCCGTTGGACCAGAGCGATCCGTTGGTCTCCCATGAGTACGCGGCGTACTCAGATTGCATCTGCATCTCCAATTGCAGATCGAGGTCGGCTTGACTAGACTCAGATCCGCAGAATGGTTGAGGGAGAAGCGCAGATGTGGGGGTGAAAGGACCGGGATTGGGCGAGGAAGGACCTGACGATGAAATGGAGCCTCTTGACGAGGAGGGAGAAATGATATGAGACGGGAGAAGGGCCGAATCGTGCGACGGCAAGGTGAGCGCCTGTAGTTGAGACAGTTCGCTCCTCTGAACGGGTTGGCCACTGATGCTGAACATACTTCTTAGGAACTCGGACGACTGTAGAGTTAAAACGAAGTCAGTTCGGATCGCTGTTATTGTCAGATGGGGATAATATTACCTGAAGGCTAGCTTCAAATTGTCCAACCTGACCGAACGATTGCGGTAGGTAGCTGTTAGTCGGCATGTAGTCGAAATCTGACACCACTTCCTCATGACTAGGATGCGCTGATCGACGACTGATCATGGGAAGAAGGGAGGGTGAAGTTGGGCAAGAAGGCGTCATGTGGTAGATATTGGGGATCTGAATCGACTGGTAAGGAGGCGGGGTCGGCGCTGACGCGGAACGACCATGACCATGATGACGAGCAGGCATCGGGAGAACAAAAGAAAGACTTTCAGATTCCTCATGACGGCCCTTGGCCTTCTTGTTCTTCGTCCGGCCATCCTTGTCCTTGGCGCGCTGTGGACGATAAACGTAGTTGGGGTACATCTGCTCGTGCTCCTTCTTTTTCTCCTTCGCCAGACCTTCCCAGTACTGCCGCTCCTCGGCAGTCAGGCTCTTCCACTGCTGGCTGATCGTCTTTGAAAGATCCGCCTGCCGTTGCTTCTTCGCGGGCGCATCTGCTGCGGTCGCGGCCTCTTCCTGCGCTTGTTGGCGATCCTCGCAACATTTGCGTCGGAAGAGGATGAAGGCGTTCTCTGGACGTTTGATGTAGTCCTCGTCCCCCTTCTTGGGTCGCCTGTCGATGGCGTCGGTGCTGCACGATGATTTTCGGCGTTTGTGTGTGGACGGTGAAGGTGATGCGGATCTCGGGGAATCGGGGGAAAAAGTGCGCATAAAAGGTGGTGGTGGTGTTGTACATTGTGAAGGGAGTGGATAATGATCTGGTTCGAAAGGTGAATTAGAAGGGGAAGAGTAAGGACTGTCAGAGAGATTATGGGAGATAGGGAAGGTGAAGGCGCGTGGCGTAGGGGAGATGATGGCAAGAGTTGGTGCTTGTTGTGGTGCGTCCGTCGTCACTTCTAGTGCTGAAAGGGAGGGGATGAGTAGGGGAAGAAAGAAACAAAGACAAGCGCTCACATCGGGATTGGGTATCGCGAGTGCGTAGAGCAGGCATGATTGTTCGTCGCGGGGACAATGGGAAGATGACAATGGGGGAGTTTTCGTGAGAGGCGGGAGGGAGAGAATAATGGCAGGTAGGTCGTACGCACAAGGAGGGAGGAAAGAATAAAGGGTGTCGCAGTGCGAATGGCAATCGTTTTGTTTGTCTCTCAGTGCGACCAGAGAACAATTGCACGGCGGGGCACAAAAAAGCAAAACAATACGACCGGAGAGTTTTATAGTTCACTAGATACCAGGAAAGGTTCCGCCGAAGACACGAGTCCGAATTTCGTAAGGTTCGCCTCTATTCAGCTCAGTTCCACATTCATTGTCTGCGCCATTTAGGGACCAGAGAGGAACCAGATGCCGCTCTCCCGATATGGAAGGTCATCTGTTTGCACATGTTTGTAACACGAATGAAGAGACGCGTCCACCCTGTTATTGTCCCGGCCATTTGGTCCGAGCGAACCATTGGGTCCGATGTCCAATATTACTTCTTATCGGTGAGCCCACGTAAGATCATCCCTCATGAGAGCGCCGCGGCATCCAAAAAAACATAACATGACTCGTCAATCTGTCATTCCAGCCTGAAATCCCTCGTTACACCCCAGCTCTAGGTTACCTTTTTCTCCGTCTCGCTCAGAGTCATACCATCTCAGGCAATATATTATAGTATATACCCCAAAATTCAAGTGTAAATGAATTCGATCTTCTCTGCTGCGTGATATGGCCTAATGACATCTTGATAAAAATATCCACGTGCACAAATCCCAGTCCAAAGTATCCAAAATGTCCTAGCGCCTTCACAGTGCCAGATGCGGAAGTTGAGAGCCGTCCGCTTGTCTCAACGACAAGGTTTCCCCCATCTGAAGAAGACGAGCTCACGTAAGCCTCATCACCCGATCGTACTGTATCTCGTACGGTTCACGATTCCTTCAAACTGCGTCAGAGCTTCTCTTCCATTATATCGTCCTGCAATACAATAGTCAATTAATTATCAGATGGATTTTACTGGCTTATCTGTGCTAGGGCCATGGTCTATGCTCCGTTCCACGGCTGTCTGGTCAACTCGGGGCTGCAAGAGAAAATCCCGTATCTTGTGATACAAGACGTCACTTTCGATCTATCGGTTACTTGCTTTACTGCCTAAATAGGTCGGAATTCGCCGGCCCATCAATGCCACTTACCAGTTAATATTTTGCCCACAACCCATGTCCTCATGCCCCTTCGACGTCGTTCTACACATTGCCGCACCGAATTTAATCTGTAATAACCGCCTATGAAAGCCGAGCTCCATCAGTACGTTCTAGGTGTCGACTGTCGCTTTGTTATTTATAATATTGTAATTTCATGATAAAGAACGGAAGTAATTTCGGAATCAAGTGGCCTGTAAATCGTCACAGAACCATAATTTCAAGATCATTTATCCAAGGCCCAAGGAGTACTTATGATAAGATCGGGAGGGGATGATCGATTTTGCGTTAGGATTCACCATTGTATGCTGAAATAGGAAAGACCATGCGTCGTATAACATATTACTTCTGAGATTTGAGAACTGAAATAGCGGTATCTGAATGGTTCGAGTTTAGATCCCAGCGTCAACACGAGAGATTGCATGGCCCTGAAAATAAGCGGACACTGTGGGTGCGGGAACTTCGAGCGTCGAGTCAGTACAAGTCATGGTAGGATGATATCACGAGAGCGGTCCGCCGAGTCATCGTCGCGCTGTGCTTCTCGTACCCAATAGGATAGACATACCGACAGGGCGGCAGTATACTCATTGTACGCGGTCAAAGCGTATATTCGATCGCGTCGTGATGTAAGTGATCAGGGAGCACAAAGGACACAGGGGCCCATGATCGCACGGTCAAGGTTTGCACCATCGAAAGGAAGCAAAAATATTCACTAGTGAGAAGATTACGTTAAGGACAATGTCGATGAGTAAATGAGGGAGAGAGATTTACGCCGAGGCGACGGATGGATTGGAAATAGCTTGGAACGCCGCGTTGAATTTCATGAGGAATGGCGACGCGGTCGCGTCCTATGCACTTACTTCTAAGGGACAATGGTAAATACGAACGTCGACCGGGAATACCATAGGCGTACTTGCAACTGACGGGGTGACCCTAATGAATGATTGCTTCTTTGTGATTGGGAGCGCGAAGTTTGATCGGACGCGCAAAATATTCGGTACTTATTAGCATCAGTCGAGTCAGGTAATAGTAGAAGTGGTGGGTAAATACCCACGCACGCACTGCGGGAAGGCGTCAAGGCTTGACGCGCTGACGTTCAAAATCCAGAATGCGTATGGCCCTGTGTTGCCTGTTTTCAAAACGGCCGAGAGAGATGAAAGACATGGGACTAGAAACACTAGTAAGGATAAGCGCATAGACGTCGAAGCATCCCGACACTTTACGATCGCTTGTCATGAGCACCCTCTGCCCGAACGAGCGAACAATGCAAAACTGAGGGAATCAAGCGGCTTTGGTGCGCCTTTGATATTAGCTGGTCGAGAACGCATAGGAATGATTGCAGGGCGGAAGCTTCAATAATAACAGATGACGATTGACATAGGATAAATGAGTGCAGTGTGTTAACGTGCGCTTTCAAATAGCCATAATCAGAGTCAGAGTGGTGAAGCCATGCCGCAATATCCCATGGATCAAAGCAAAAGCAAGTGCGTGGCTCACCTTACTCTCAGGAAGAACGGTATGGTAGTTTGATTACCATTTCCAACGCGATGACTAGGCTGACGCCACGATCACGATCCACAAGCACAACGCTCCCACTCTCATGTTTGCGCGTATACTTACTTCCCAGCGACTCGCGACGCTGGACGCTGGGCGCGTAGAAATCCTAGGATTCAGGTCGGTATTCTGAGAATGGCCTTAGGTAAAACGAGGCGCGGAAATGAATGAACAGCCACCTCTAAAATCGGAAGTAACCGACATCCTGCGCGCGTAATTGGTAACATTTCGCTTGATGCGTATGACCCCATTGTATGAATGACGTCCTTCCACCTGTCAGGATTCGGAAGGCGGTACGATATTCTAGGGTATACGTTGGTTATTGATAAGTTCCGTCGGGGAAGGCTGGGATGCGGATCGACATGGTCCGACGGGCATTCTGGTCTCCATGCATTATCCCTCTCAACCACGGAGCTTGAAGCAACAAGGATTATTCTAGATCATTATATTATCCTGGTCACTCGACGACGAGGATTTTATCGACCGTTCGGGATTTATTGCGGGTCTGGAAATCGGCCAACACGGTATTATCTGATCTGATGTAAAGAAGTTGATTTCCGCGATCGTAACACTCACATCGACATGTTGAATCATTCGTCCTTTGTGAACACTTGCAAACCACTAAATTATCGATTGCCATGGTTCAAGTTGAGGTTCGAAACAGTTCTATCAAGTAGACCGAAACTGGCCAGAAATCAGTGAAGTTGGATCAAATATCATGCGAGCTTGTGATATACCCCACCCCACACTCACCATGACTCGACTTGACGGCGAGAATGGGAAAGTCAGAGCCTCGAGGCTGCGTTGCCAAGGTGGCAGTGACTGGAAAAGATGGTCGATCGTGACGCGTGACAGGTCGCGTGCAACAACGGCGTGATCTTCCGCGTTTCGTCACGCTGGTGTCATCACCGCTCTTCGTTCGCCTTCCACCTGCAATTTGTGCCCGCAGCGATTCTCTCTCACACTTTCGGCCAGTCATTTCTCCTGAATTTGGATTCCGAGGAACGCACACCTATGTCCCCACGAAAGAGACCTCGTAGCCCCTCTCTTTCCACCACCTTGGCTCCGGCATCAAGCACGCTGGCACACACGGTGGCATCGCCTTCCCAGTCTCCCAGAGTATCAAAGAAACTAAAGCTCCATACTTCGTTTGTTGATACCTCTCCGTTCCCAACGTTCGCACACCCAACACCCGTTGAAACACGCGAGGTTCACGACCTTCTCCTGACAGCTCACCGTCCACACGAGCCGATCCGTAGGCGTCCTCTAAATTCCAACAACTCAGCAGGTACTTGCGGGAATGTACCAAACGTGATTGAGGCCCTTATCGGCACTATCCTTTCACAAAATACGTCCGGACAGAATTGTCATCGTGCCAAAACAAGTCTCGACGCTGCTTTTGGGAGAAACAATTTTGCGGCCATTGCTAAAGCTCCAAGGGACCGTTTGGTCGACGCTATACGAACTGGGGGGCTGGCTAATAAGAAAGCCGCCACTATACAGAATATTTTACACTCGATCCGGGAAAAGCACGGCGAGTATTCATTGCAGCATCTCGCTGCCGCAGAGAGCAGCAGTCCGCGGATGTCCGACGATGAAATTATGAAGGAGCTCATCTCGTATGATGGTGTGGGTCCGAAGACCGCTTCGTGCGTTCTGTTGTTCTGCCTCGGACGGAACTCTTTTGCTGTCGACACCCATGTGTTTCGATTGAGCAAGCTGCTTGGGTGGGTCCCTCAAAAGTCAGATCGTGTACTTGCGCAGGCACACCTCGACATTCGCGTCCCAGACGAGCTGAAATACGATTTACATGTGTTGATGATACAGCATGGACGATTGTGCAAAGGTTGTAAGAAGACACGGTCAGGGCAGGCTTGTATTCTCAAAACTTATCTGAAGGAAAAAGGGGTCGACGCAGACTCGACAAATGAGGATTGATGATTTTTTTTGGTACTTCTTATTGTCGTTTTTTAACTCTCTTCTTATTTTTGGTTGCCCTTCCTCGCCTCAAGACTCCATTCTGGCTCCCGCTAGTCCTCCCCGCCTTCAACACAAACAAACAACCCCGGATTTGATGGTATCTAATCAATCCCCGGTATCACATCTCGATCTCCAGGAACCACATGCAGATCCCAATGGAGTGCCAATTAACAGATCTCAGAATCGCCCACTCTTCACAGAAGAGGAGTCTCGGATATTAGCTTGAGACATCTTCATATATAAAATTTACAGAAACGCAAATCTACTGAGGGAAGTGTTAATTTTCTATGTAAAGCTAGAACTCCTGAGTCCTAATCGATGGGTTTACATAGCACCGGAATCACAATCTCCCAAAGAGGACGCAGAGAAGCCACATGATGTTATTTTGCCGAGCATTGTTGCACGTGTAACGATGTTCGGCGTATTCCATTCTTTATCTGCTGAGCTAGAATCCAGCGCAGTACCATCTGCATACGATTCTCTTCTACAACCAAAATCCCATCGCCATGTGGGGCGCCTGCGCTGGACGTGATAACACGTGTTCCGACGGTCGGGAAGGTTTGTGCCAAGTGTTGCTCAGATAAGTACCCCTCGGGCCTCAGGAATGATTCTTTTGTTCTTCGACTCCTTCTGATATCGCTGTGCTGTGGGCTCCTCGGCCGTATCCATTATCCTGCGCTATGGTTCGAAACCAATCGATATCGCGACATACCCCCCGAGCATCAGGGAACGTGCCTTCTTCATCAAATATCTGGTCTCGGGAACATTGGCAGCAGTGCGCCACTCCGCTATCGTTCGGTTTTCCGGGTTCACCCACATAGTACCTCCCTTTTCGACCACCGACACTTACGAATGTGTTCATTTTGCCTCTTTCAAGTGTGCGCGGGTATCAGCGAAGGCTCATTAGTAGAAAGTCCTTAACGCGCAGCTCACAAGCAATTTGCAAACGGTCAGCCACGATTTGCATGCGCAGACTCCTTTCGTGGTTGAACAATTGACTTGAAGCAGCTCGCCCTCACGCGACTCACAAACGCTCGGCTGTGGTTTCCGGAATCCTTTCCCGTTCAGACCGCTTTGCTAGCTTGAAAAATCTAAAGAGGGGCTGCTCCACTGCAGATGTTTGTAAGCTCGGATTTTCCGCCGGTCCGATTGCAAATTTGGTATTCTCATGATGCTTTATTCAGGGTGGTCATTAGCTCACCCACTGTTTGTGAACATAGGTAATTAACCTCAAACTCGCAGCCGCCAGTTGCGTTTCCTCAACTTCAGCGATTATAGACGCAAAGAAGACGCGATATCTTACGACGCGACAGGCATTTTTATCCTGTGATCAAAGTGGGCGGTGCCCCCTCGCGAGTCGGAACCTTGCTCTAAGTCCCTCTCCTCCTACCCTGCAGTGGAACGCCCTCAACTCCGAGTCCAGAACGGTTTCGCAAATCCCATTTTTGACACAGTCCCCACACAACCGCATCGATAACCTGCTGATCTATTTTGACGATGAAGTTTTCAGTCTTTCCTGAGTTCTCAGGCATGCCGGATCGCCAGCGCTTTCATCCTGCCGTATTTTCACCGGGTGTTTTATCTTTCCTAGTGAGCGAAAGCTCATTCTACTGGTAGAATCCACGGGTTTACTGATATGTCTTCATTGCGACGTCTTATCCAAGTTACGCTTAGCGCCCAGTTGTTCCCTCCAACCCCGTCGATCGAGCCGGTAGATGACAATCGTTGCCACGGATTCTACCACACCATACTTCCTGTTCGACCTTGACATCTTCCCTCAGCTTCGTCCGATCCCACAACCCTGGCAGCTGTAACCTTGCGACCGGCGTCTATTTGTTAATTGTCTAACACCCACACCGAGATATGGACTTCAAAGTAGAGACCGATTCGGACGCGGAGTGATAAATTAAGCCTACCATCTCCACACATGGATAAATGATCGATCGTTGACGGGGGAGGCTATGGGCAGAGTTTGCGATACATGAGGCCGCCTCATGCTAGTCGCCGTTGTAAAATTAGGCAGATGAGCGTTCATTCATTATTTTACTCAGAATAACACTCGAAATAGATTCAAATTTACTCGACACGGCCTTTCTCCCTGGTACATAGATTGATCAGATATTGTAATTTGTTTCCCCTTGGCCGTAATTCATGTTTGTAGAATTTAGTCTTCTTACAATCGTTTTCAGGCTGGCGGAAGATCCACACACCCCGTTCAACTTCGGTCTTGACGATGGCACCAGCCCCGATCCTGTGTATCGCCCAACCTGAACCGTGGCAGGTAACATACATAACGACCAGCGTCTAGTGTTAATTGTCTTCCAGCGTCAAAGAACGGCGAAATCAATCATGGATTTAATGAAGAGACCAACTCAGATGTGAAGGGGTAAAATTACCCTACTATAAACGCTTGGAAGGGGACATAATCAATCCTAGAGGCTGTGGGTGGTAGTTACTTAAGTTGGCGATCGTGTGACGGCCTCATGCTACTTTTGGGTGGGAATATTACCGATGATACAATGGTTTCCTTTATTCTTGATTTCTATAATATGTAGAGACCTGTCGAAAAACCTTACAACATCTTGAACTCAACGGCCCCTTATTTAATAAGTGCCATTTTTCCCAGTCTCAAAGCTCCGTTTTATTTTCCGTTAGGCATGTGATTTCCTCCTTAGATAGTTTTCGGTTTTATAATTCTGTACTATTAACATCTCGCTATCCACGAAACTGTATCAACTGCAACAGAAAAACTTGTGGATCCTTCATTTGGGAAGGTGGACGTGCTCAGATGCCGAAATATTCTTTTTGGTCACAGATCGTGGCATATTCTAATATTCAAGACTCTTCATCCGAGTCTGAGGCCCAATCCTCACCTGCAAGCCAAATTAGCTGGATTAAAAAAGGAGGAAAAAATTGGGACAAACAACAGTGATTCACAGTGGCAAATGTGATCTCCGATTTGCTATCAGCTAGCGCCTTTCGGAGGACGTTCATACCCTTCCAGCAGCATCTGGAAGTTGTAATGTGAACGGTTTTTAGCCTTACGCAAGTGGTTGAAACTCCGGAACATCTGTAGACCAACATTTCCTGAAGACCTTCATCGGGTAGGAAGCACATTTTGACAGTAATTGTAAATATTTCGAGCAGAGGAAAATGTTCGCCACTTGATGCGGCGGGGCCTAGGGAATCCACAAGCGCTTTGTAGCTCTGTTGGCCACCTGTGAAATTTAATTCCAAGAGTGATTTAACGTTCAAAATGCAACTGATTAACGATTTGCCGTCACCCAGTGAGTCTTGAAAACAAGTAATGTGTAGTCGCTGAAGGCTCCTCGACAAGTTCGACATGAAGTCGGGCATGGATGGAATGGGTGAGTGATCGTAATCGTGTAATCCAATAGTCAGTTCTTTCATTGAGGGAGTAATGATTTTTGATAGGAGTTTTTTCAGACCTGCGTTGCAATCGATACTCTTCAATACCAGGCTTCGCAGAATAGAGAGGATCAAAGTGCGATGTTCTTCACCGTCCGAATACTCGCCAGACATGAGTTTCTGTGCAACAAATTCTTGTAGGGAGCTTGAAGTAAAACGGAGAATGTGATAGGCCTGATCATCATAGATATAATCCACAGAGAACGTTGTAAGTGAGCGTAGGGCGGAGGGCCATATATGAAAGTATTTTACGTATTGTGGCAAGTGGAGATGCTTGATTTGTGGCATATTCGATGATCGGAATATAGCGAGACTTTTTCCGATGTCCCATTCGCGCGGCATGGGGAGATCAGGCATTTTAAAGGAAAGTTGCTGCAGGATGGGCCAACGGTCACAATTTACAAAATGAGGGAAGTGTCCTCTCCAGAGGTGTAGTGAGACGTTTTTACATCTTGACGCTGTGCTGATCAAGATGCCAATGATAGACTCTGCGCAAGATGAGATTAGACATGGTGCGTCGATGTGGATTGAGAGAGGGTGGTTTCCAGAACGTGAAATCCACGAATCCAGGACATCTTCAAGATCAAATGTCGAGCGGTATCGGCTTACAAAAACTATAGAAGACCAGAGTTGGCGGAAGGACCAAGCAAGATCGCGCCACGCCTTGCAAACCGCACCAAGGCGCAGAGGGCACATTTCCTGATTGCCTAACCCCCCCGTGGCATCGTACTCGGGGTGACATGCAAGAATAAAAATCTCTGTAATAAGCTCGGGTGGCAGAGTCGATATAGAGGCGCACACGTTGATTGAAGTTTTCGCTTCAAGGATCGTCTGTCTCATTTCCTTCTCCATGTCAATGATGAATTGTTCTAAACGAAGTCGTGTGTCCCTGCGATTAGGAGAATCGAGGGGAATCTGAATGGTTTGATGGAGTTCGAGTGGCATATTGAAAAACGTCGGCTGCAGATGATGCTCAGCTTCTGGCAAGATTTTATGAATGTCTGAGCCGGACTGAATTACGCTACTATGTTGACGTATATTTGGTTGAGCATCCGTTATGTACCACTGCCAAATGTTACAGCACAGCATGTTCACTACGAACTTTCAGCCTTCCGACCTTCCCATATCGACCTACCTTCAGGCCTTCGGTTTTCTCTGCACAAAACGGAAGATCTAAAGTAGTCCTCGTTAATATTCCCCAAAGAAACTCCGCCCGGATCTCATTCCCACCTCCCTATCAGGGCAAGTTCAACGTCGGGAATCGCACCGCCGCGTAACCCCACGGAAATGGCTATCTTTACCTCCCGGTCCCATCATTAATTGTCGCAGTTGCTTCGTTCCGTACCAGGTCATTTACTTTGCTGAACACCGCATCTTCGCTCATCGTGGCTTTAGCCCCTTGGAGACCAACCAAGAATCCATTGGGCTGAGTCCATAAATGGCGCTCCCTTTGTCTGCTGCTCGTCTCGTGAGTCGTCGATAACAATTGGTGAGTTGTAATTTTGATTCTTTCATGCAGGAGTTTGTCCGATGTGAAAGAAGTCGGGTGATTTTCCCGTATATGCGTATCTCAAAGCTGAGTGAGGATGTAGTAGAAGTCGCACGTCGGACCGAATGGTATGTGAAGCTGCAAATGATTTTGTTCCACGTTGTAAGCTTATGGTTCGTAGCTCTCAGCGATCTTCCTGCTACACGCTCAAATGGTGACATCGTAAGTACTCCTAATTCGCGCGATTGCTGAAGTCAATTGGAAACTGGCTTTCACTATGCAGTTCAAGGGGTCAAAACGAACATTTTTTCCGTCTCTTTCCCGCCGCCATTTAGCGGCACGCACGCTCCTTTTTGCGGGTGCAGCATGTTCACACAATACAAGAGTCGACGAACAGCTGTGCGCATCGGAGACGCAAACTCTTTACGGCATGCCCCGCCCGAGCTTGAGCCTCAACTTTGAACTCAAAGGTTGGGCGCCGAAAGGATTTGAACAATTCAAAAGAGGAAACTTGAACGTCCCAAGCCATGATGATTCCGCGCAAAAACCTTTCGTCCATCATGTGGACGGGCCCGGGGTTTGCTTCCATTCTCTCTGGGCGGGTTCCCTCACTGCAGAAAGGCGGTCATTTGCGGCGGGAAGGAAGGGTTTAATGAAGACCTGGCACGAAACATCCCAATCTGTAAGTCCCTTTGTTGACTTTGCGATGACTCGCGACTCATGAGATGAGTGCGCAGACAATTGCGAAGGTGAAAAGCCAATCTTGAGCGGGAGCTTCGTTTTATTTGAGGAACTTGGGTGCCAATTGTTGTATAAGTTATGAAGTGCCGGTGCGTATGTCCGTCCGAACGTTCTGTTGGTCCTGGACTGATTATAGAACTAACTTTCCTATGACGTAGCTTGTAGCTCTCCGTGATATTCTTCAGTCTCCAAGCGTGCTAAATGAACGAAGATATCGCAACTGCACTTTGACGCGATTCGTCTTAAATCAACTAAATATGGCACTCATTGGTATTCCTCTGTATCCAATTCGTGGGGTTCGAAGGTCAAAACAAACGTTATGTCCACTGGACGGGGGCCCACTTCAGGATAACTCACGTCTCGACTCCTCGCAGCCAATTCGAATTATAATTTACAATTTAAAAGGTATTCATCCGATATGCCAGAGCGAAATGCGAGAGGACCCGTGCATACTCTAGTGTCCTATATTATGGGTGGGCTGGAGATGGCCGATTTATTCAGACTCGGTTTCCCTGGGCAGTGACATCGCACTTGGGTTCCTTAGCTTCTTGAATGCCGATGAGGAATATCAATTCCAATGGCTTTTGATAAGACGGCTGACACCTATAAGACGAAAATTCATCTGAGAGAGTTTCCGCAATTTTTTCAACGCGGGGTTGGGATTAAGGAGAGGTTATAGGTCCTGGATTTTGTAGTCTCTGTTCCGGTGATTGCTGGCTAACAAAAAAATGACAACTATGCCTTCGACGCTTTCTATCGTGAATGGTGAATCGCTGACGAGCCTCTGTTGAGTTTATTGATTAAGCGCAGGGATTCAAACGCTCCGGGTGTAAAAGGATGAATGGCTTCAGTGTCGGTTGGCAACAGCATGCTGCGCCCGCCACAACGTTCAACCCCTCATTTAGAAAGTCTAAACTTGACTTGTTTCTAAAGAGGAAAGCTGAACTTCGGCGTTGACTCACCGTCCGCTCTTCAAACATACGCCCGATTTTGTAAGGTTTATTGACCGGGCACCCTAAGTACATCTGCATTTCACTACTTGCCGTAGGGTCGACGGACATCTGTATCAGTGACGCTTAACAGCATGCTCCGTCCGACCCCGAGGGAGGAGGGGTGGCGGAAAGGAATTAAGCAATTTAATGGGGAAAGTTGAACGTCGACCGGAGGACGTTGACTCACACTGCCCATCCTCTTCAATCAGATGACCTTTTGGGCATGGGGATAGTTTGGATAGTTGTAGGCTCCAGAAAGGCAAGCGACGTCTTGAATGGAAGATTGGATAATCTGGTCTGACGCGCCGTTGATTAGATTAGATTGGACGACCCCCGACCAAAAAAACTCTCGAACTGCGAGTTCATCCATGGTTGGCTGTTGCCTGCTGTTGCGCAGAGGGGGCGTGTAAAGAACACGCATACCATTGCAAGGGGTTGCCGGCGGTGTGGTGTGGGGAAGTTTAGGGTTGGTGGCATGGATTAGGTAACTCAATTGCTGTTCGACCTCTACCACTTTCATCGCCTTCAAACGACTCTCAGAAAACTCGAAATTTGGGCTAGTCTTTGCTGACCACTGTATCTCTGACTTTGACTCTGACTTCCTAACGAGTAAGCGACCTTGGCCATCCTTCTTTTCGTAACTAACCAAGTTCCCAAGCCACCCCAAAATGACACTTTCCCCACACATCTGGGCCAACCTCCCACTCGAACTCATCCGCGAAATCCTCCTTCACATCGCCTCTTGCAGACCCCGCCAAGCCCACTCCCTTCGCCTCATCTCCTCCGACGTCAACATCCTTCTCCTGCGCTTCCTCTTCCGCCACCTCTCCTTCACTCTCCCAGAACACATCTTCCGCTTCACAACCATCGTCCTCCCAAAACGCCGCCACTACATTCCAGCTCTAAAATCAAAATTACACACATCCCCAAGACCACTCTCATCATACAACGTCGACTCCCTCGTCCTCGTCGTAGACGACCGCCGCCCATCCATAGAAACTGCGCTAGCGAGCGTCGGCCCTGTGTTCGCGGGCATAACAAAGTTGGCGATAACGGGGCAAAGTTTGGCGGCTAACGCTTATTGGCTACGCCAGCACCCCATTCACCCACGTTATCTCATGATATTACACCATGGCTCACCGCACCTCGTTAATTTTCACGAACCCGTTCTCAAGGGGGTCACCCACTTGTACACGTCTATCACGCATGGTCATCGGTTTTCGAGCGTCGCGGACGTTCCGCGGCTTACCCATCTTGCCGTACACGCGCGTGTGGGGTTGTCGGCTGATACGGCGGCCAAGGTCGCGTATTCCCTTCAGACGATCTTGGACGCCTGTCCGAGACTTGAATGTCTCGTCCTCAGTCTGAACGCAGACTCGCTGAGTGACCCACACCTAGAAATGTGGGAATACGTCCTGGAACGGTGTCTCGTTGACACGCGGTTCATTCTCCTGCCGTATTACCGTCTCCCGGGTATTGAATGGTCTGATATCGTTTCGGGTCAGAGTACCATATGGACGAGGGCGAAGGAGTGGGCGAAGAGTGATAGGGAGGACAAAGAGTTGACAATGTACGCGGTGGAGCAGGAGAAGAGTATGTTTCCGCCTTTGAAGCACCCGAAAGAGGGGGAGTGGGAGATTGATTTGGTGCAGAGGGATGATTATTGGCCGAGGGATGAGAACCCGGATGCCTCGGGGGAGATGGAGTGGTTGGCTAGGGCAAGGTGAGGTGGGTGATGTGATGTTGTACATCAGTAGAGGGGACGGGCGGAGGGAAGGCTCACTGATGACAAGTTGTTGTGTGCAGCGTGGTTTCTTCTTCGTGTTAGTCGTCCTCGTTCTCATCGGGAAATTAAACTAATTCGTCTTTAGATCGTTCATGGCAAGGAGTCAGTCACGCATGCTTCGTATGGCCGATGGAATGTGAAAAACCCGGGATACCTCCTCACCGTCCCCTACTGCCCCTCGCGAGCAGCCCGCATAGGCGAACGACCCATCCCAACCATGCCGGACGAGCGGTGGCGGACGTTTGGGAATACGTGGGATTGGGATTCGTTTGCTGTGCTTAACGCACTTTGGGAACGGGAGATTGCGAGGATGGAGAGCGGGGGAGGTGGATGTTTGGGATCAGGCTTTGCAGAGCCTGATGCGCACACGGAGTTGTGAGTTTTTCTTTCTGTATTTATTTCCGAATATATGGGACTGACGATTGTGGGACAGGATATTCAAGCAGTGGACGCACCAGCTAACCATATTCTGTTTTGGGAGCGGGAGAGGCGGTATGATGTTCCGTACATATTCGACAAGCGCAGTCATAGCTATACCCTTTCGTGGATGAACAATGTACGACGTTTAGCACCGTAATTGTACTCATCGTAAGGCGCGATGTTGAGGACGGACGGGCGACGCTGTTTACCTCGACATCAACACCTAGACTTTAATCTCACGGCCACTTGCTTCTATCCACGACGTCACAGCGACGAACTGGCTCACTATTCCTTAACGTTACAACGACTACCTAACGGCAGCCAAAGCTCAACATTCAACAACGTAGACACGGGGACGCGCAGACCAACGACCAAGTGTCAGATCGGGACTTTAACGCAATGTGAGTAACACATTTCCTTTTACACAAGTTCTTATCTAACGGAAGATATTAGATTTCGTTGTACTACCTACAAACACGAAAAAGATGAACAAGACGACGAAAACGCGTAGACGAAGATCCAACATTCAAATCCAACGTGTGAATGCCACCGTAAGGGCGCGGGAGTGCGGGGAACGGATAGATACGCTACGGACAGCTGTCGTTTCGCGTCTACGAGCTGGGGTAGGGTCATGAGGAATTGAAGAAGTTCACGAAAGGTGAGTACTCACGTTGCTTTGTTCATCTTGCTCAATACTGACAGCTGCGATCGTTTCCAAGTACTCCGCACTTTCTGGCTGCATGCGCCGGTTTTTCGGACGGACGTACATCGTCTCGAGGCTAGGGACGAGCAATTGCGACGTCTTGAAATTATGGAGACGTAAACGGGGCTAGAACATGCAAAACGGCGACAGTACGTCAGTTTGGCTGTGGGGGTTACTGCGACGCTAACATACCTTTGTAGGTTCGCATTCACTCTCTCGCGAATGAAGTTCAAGCAGCGGAGGCTCGTTGCTTCTATGGATTCCGAATTACGACGGAGAACATCCCCTCGGAGACCTACTCCCTTCTCATCGACCCAGCTCAGCGCGAGTATCTCTTCAACGCCATCAAGACGATTCCTCGCATCACGCGCTAGTTTTGCAGGGGTGGAGATACGTCGTCTCCGAGCTGTGAACCAGGGATAGCAATGTGTTTAAGTGGTGGGGGCGTAAACGGGGCAGAAACACGCTAAACGGCGATGGTACGTCAGTTTGGCTGTGTAGGTTATTGCGACGCTGACATACCCTCGTAGATTCCCATTCACTCTCTCGCGAATGAAGTTCAAGCAGCAGAGGCTCGTTGCTTCTATGGGTTCCGAGTTATGATGGAGAACATTCACTCCCTTCTCATCGACGCATACATCAAGGACCCAGCCCAGCGCGAGTATCTCTTCGACGCCATCGAGACAATTCCTCGCATCAAGCGCAAGTCCGTCGAGTGGGCTCTCAGGTGGATCTCGGATCAAGAGTCAACATTCGCTCAGCGTCTGGTGGCATTTGCGACTGTCGAGGACATCTTCTTCACGTCCATCAAAGCGAGGGCTCATGCCCGGACTTACCTTCTCATCGGGCGTGACGAGGGTATGCACACCGACTTCGCCTGCCTCCTCTTCAGTCACCTGAAGTGTCGTCGTCACCACCCCGAGGTCGTTAAGCACATCATTGGTGAGGCTATGAAAATCGAACAATAATTTTTGAGTAGTGTGCTTCCCTGTAAAGTGTCTTGTGTTAGCATTATTTCATTCGACGTCAATTGACTTACAGTTCTGATGTAGATGTTTTCTTTTGTCTTTCGAGGTCGTCCGCGACAATTCGTGACTTACTACAAAATTTCATGCGGTGCAAAGCACCGCTCGGGTTGACAAACGTTCCGAAAGGTCGGCTACAGAGCTCTAACATACAGCCATGTGGGTCGCTCGCCGCGGGGCCAACACATCGGAAGAAAAGGGCGCGATTCCCTAGAGTGATGGGTGTAAATATTCACCTTCAAATTTCAAAATTACGAACATTTTCTAACCTTTCTTAAGCAACTTGTTGTGGGCGCGAAGTGCTGTGCACCTCTTGCGAACACGGTAACGACACGAGATCGGGGGGATTCATAACGGTGCTTTTGCTTAGAGCTAACCGGTCCGCTCGCCGCGGGGCGGACACCTAAAAAAAAAGACAGCCATAAATCTTCAAAAAAACAAGATTTAAGTGCGTGGCGTCGAGTATTACGACGTAGAAGTGTACTTACCATAGTTTGCCAGATCTCCGAAAGCGGAGCATGTCTCGCGCACGTCGTAGATGATGATGAGAAACCTGATGTGACTGGAGAGGTAAGTCATCGAAAAAAATAAAATTCGCTGGAGACTTACCGATGCCTGGTACATCTAGGAATGTTACGCGACGTCGGGAACGCATCCTAAGCGACGCCGGATAGTGGTGACAAAGGACGCGATAGTGAGGAGTGCGAGAGGGAGGAGAGGAGAGGAGAGGAGGAAGGGAATGGGGAATTGACGACAAAGTCGCCTGGCTTTTATACAATTTCAAAGGGCTATACGGACGTATCCGGAATAGTGTGTACCTGTCAGGGAATGGAACGTTCGACGGATGGGATGGAAATGAATTGCAGTGGCAAGTCCGGAATTGGGTGATCGGAGATACATGCTGCACACAATTTGCTGTATCTTCTCCTCTCCGTCCGTCATTTTAAATTGTTTTATCCGGTGATAGTAGTAGATTATATTATATTGGTTGTTACGTGAATTCGTAGAAATTAAAATGCAATAGCGCATCTTTGTGCGTACTTGCACCAACTTGACAAAGTGATTTTGTATGCTTCTCGGAGAATTACAATTTTCGACATTGCACTTCTCAAAGAAATCGAAATACTAAGAAGAACATATCCTTAGTATTCCGTAGTAATACCCCTAAAGAATATCCAATAGGGGGATGCACAAAAACGGACAATTGATTAGTAGAAAACAGATGACAGCCTCCTATACCCACCTTCGAACGAGCATTCGCCGCATAGATCGCACAAAAATGCTGGGTGAAACACGTTTTGCCTGTCAAGTAGGACCCTTGATGGCACTAGTTTTTGATTCAGAACTTTCGCAGAAAGAGCCCGTAATCTGTTGGCACTTTCTGTGGATTCTGAATTCACGGCGGGGACCTGGAAGACGGAATGGATGACAGGAAAAATTGCATGAATCAAGGGAAGTATTATGCTAGAAGGTAGTGTTACTAATGATTAGAGGTGGACCCTTGATGTATGTTGAAAAGTGTGCAAAGAGGCAGAAGCGGAAACGGGGGAGGAGGAGATGTGCCTTTGTTTGTCTGACGTGATCTCCCTCCATCTTCGACGCACAGCACAACCAAGCAACGCGCTCACTGGATTCTTTTTTATACATGTGTAGATACATCACCAGTATTAAATTATGTGTTGTTTCAATGAGTTGTTCCTGTTCATAAAATGCGATAAAAATTATGAAGACAAACAGTAAATTCATTCAATACACATAGATGGCCAGGAAAGAATTATCAACTGAAATGTAAACTATTAATTAGAATGCTTTTCCATTATACCTATTGTAATGTGTTGAGATTAGCAGTTCCGGCAGACACACACAATAAAATGGTCAGGTGGACTGACTGAATGCTTGGGATTGTTGAAACAGGATTGCACAAGGGTCTCGGCTACGTTCGGAAGTACCTTTAGGGTCAATCTAATTAATTGACATAAGTTGGGGCCAGAAAGTCAGATTACAGTGAACTTTGTAAAGATTGGAGAAGTTGATGGACATACATACACAATATTGGCCAGATTGGTTGTGTCATTGGATTGCGAGGGAATTGAATTGACCAATTTTAAACCACTAATAATATTGTAAGCAAAGACATTCCAAATGTTTTAAAAGAGTCAGAGTGTGCATTGTGGGCAAAATGAGTGTGGCAAATGGTTTGCGACACAGTTCTTGAAAACTGTCAGTGCAAAGTTGATTTGACTTTACGAGCATGACACACTAAATATCTTAATGGCCAATGAAATTTTATAATCTACTTCTTCAATAGTAACCTCTGAATTTTGGTACTGATCAACTAATAGCAGAATGGAGGAGCGCAATTGGCGCACCTTCAAGCTGAATTTCGGAAACCAGATCTAATTGATTGACAATGACAAACATCTGCACTGCCACCTTTCTTTTCTCGTAAACCAATTCACTGCTCTTGGAGTCTTTTGTGAGTCAAAGTTTTGCAACCCTTTGAAAATGCTGATCAAGTGATTTGGTATATATTTTCCATCATTGATCGGGGTTATTGACCTTGTGGAAATCCTGTGAATTGGCATTTTGTGATTGCTTTTGAGATACAGCAACCTGCTGCTAGGTCAGGGTTCAAATTAACAGCGAGGTTTCTCTGCAAAATCAAGATCTCCTAGTGAAAGTCCATTCTTGGTGCATCAAAACCTGAGGTTGAAGAATCAGACTTTTCTTCTAGATCTTTTGATGGATACCTGCTTTCCACTGATTTGCCAACACAGGTCCCAGAGCTCAAAGAAATGTCACGTAAATCTATTTTTTGTTGATGCGAGATGCGCGCTTCTGTGTGCCTTGAGGGTCAGCACCAGGGTAATTTCTCAGGCTTGATTTCTCAGGATTCCGATGCCAGAGAAGTTCACATTTTCTTTTATTCATGCCCATATCATCAGAATGAAGTACTTGTCAGTGCTTCTCTGCCAGGTACTTTATTCTGCTGAAATGAGTATGAATTGTTAGTGAACTTGAGCCTGATAAGTGAGAAAAAATGAGGAAACATCGGCAGCTCAGGAGATCATTAACCATTCTCAAATGGGTTGGAATAATTCCAAGATCTTGAGCTAGGGAAGTGTCTGATCAGGCAGGGTAGGTTAGTGGGATCAATCACGGAAATGAGTTCTAGTTGTGGGAAACCAACAATAACCAAAGGGTTGCTTGCCCAGGCCGTTGTGAAAATAATTAACAAGTCAGAATTTTTCAAGACAGCCGGAAGATCATTACATACCTCGCAGATCCCCGTAGGACTTGGCATCTCCAGGTATAAAGGCTGTCGAAATATTTGCCAACTTTCACCCTCCTCTCCTCTTCCTAGGGTGTCCTAATGCCCTTCCTACCTATTTTCTTTTTTTTCATGCACTCCTCATTCTTGAAAGCGTCAACAATGTCTTATCCATCCATCCATCCATTCATCAGAGGTATGTTGTTCATCCATGACCAAGCCAAACAATCTGTTATTCTCCTCAACAGTTCTGTCTACATCGAGTCGGGTCATACTCAACTTAAGCTATTCAATGCACGATGCGGTGGACATATTCAGCGACAATGATATATATTCCACCGACGTCAACGGAGTCACCCCTCGCCCACCAGCCGTTGATACCAGCCTGTCAAGCACTTGGAAAGCTTCCAAAAATAGGTCAGTAGTATCTTTATTTCTTCGATTAACGAAAGGTACTTACACACATCTTGTCTAGAAAACTTGCACCTCCTTTTCCCATGAAGGAAGGTGTTTGCCATTGATGCCTGCTCGAGGTCTTGCACATCTACAAAAGCTGTTCGACATAGGTCAGTACACATTTGTATCATGGCCGTAATATATATTTACCTACACCACATTTTAGGAAAAATCAAGCCTTTTTTCCCCAAGGTTTTGGCCCTGCGGCAAGTGGACTGCTTAGCTCTAAGCAATCTGTTGTCACCAACCTGTTCGGTGCAATGTGAAATTGCGTATACCCGGTCGTCATCTGCACGTCGCGAGAGGTGCGCAGCACCTCGAGCACCTGTATTTCTTTTCAATGAAGGTTAGTGACTGTCTGTCTCTTTCGTATTCAAATATATTTACTCATACTCATGTTTTTTGAAGATTTATACACTTTTTTTCTGAGGTTTTGGCCCCGCGGCAAGCGGACCCTGGCCCATACTTAAAGCCTCGTAGTGGAATGGTGAAGACCTTTGCCGAGTGGAGGATAAGTTCGAGGATGAGCGGTGCAAAGCACCGCTACGCTGAATTCTTTTCAAATGCCATGCAAGTCGTTTATCTTTCTGATAATGTGGGCATGGTACTTACCGATTTATCATACAGTTCTCGTCTACCCGTACATTCGCCGCCGTCGTTCTCGTCAACCCTTACTTATACACACCACGTCCACGTCACCGTTTCTGGCCTGGTCGAAGTTTGCATTGACGTTGACTATATGTATCAACGTCCGCCAAATGGGGGTCCATTGAGGTACGTTGATGTTTAAGAATGGACATAGGAGCAGTACTGACTTACCCGTGTGGTTTTTAGCTTCTCCCATTTCATTTACGCGTCGTCGACTCCACCACGTCGCCGTGAAACCCTTCAGCCTCGAAGACGAGATATCGTCTTTCACGAATCGCCTTCACGCCGCCCAGATTTTTCCAACTGTTCCACAATGCCTTTGGCCCCTCCAGGCCCCAAGACCACGTATCGCCGTCCGTAAAATGGATGCACGCCACACTCCAGCTTCCGGGATCCTTCCACCTCACCATGGGCCCCTCAGCCTTCGACACGACGTACAGCCGTCCGCTAAACGCCCTCTCCATGTGCGCGTCGTGTTGGTTGCGGTTGAGAACTTTCAAATAAAAGGGTTTGTTCAGTCTTTCAAGACCCTAAGCACGAAGAAGTGCTTACCGATTTCGTCTAGAGTCACTACTGCGTTCTGCACCCTGCCTTGCGTCGACACAACGTATCGACTTCCGGCAATCGCTATCTGGGCACGACGTGGTCCTCTCAAGACCGTTTGGCCGATGTTGTGGGCTGGAACGATTAAGCGCAGTTAATCTCTGAAGATCTGGCAAATGTTTCGACGTACCGTTGTCATTCGATGATTTCCTGCCTCTCATCCACCTCTCCAAAGTTCGAGACGACGCTATTCCTCTGTTGAAACTTTCCCACCCCATGCATGATGTCCTGCACCCCAAGACGAGGTATCGTTGTCCGCAAAACAGGCACATGCCGGCCTGCAGCTTCTGGAATTGTTCCCCCTCGTAATGGGTGTTCCAGGGTTCAACACGACATATTGTCGTCCGCTAAACGCCTTCTTGATGTTGTCGGTCGTGTACTAATGTTGGTGATCAAGAACTTCTAAAAGACAAAATAAAAAGGTTCACTTAGTGTTTGAAAACCCAAAGACGCACTTACCCCCTTCGTTTAGAGTCCTCTGCAACCTTTTAACCCTTCCAGGCCTCGACGCAATGTATCGACTTCCGGGAATCACTGCCTCGACGTTGCATGACGACTTTTGGGTCGATCTCGTATATTGAAATAGCTACGCACAGTGAATTCGTGAAGATTTGGTAAAGAGTTCAACGTACATCGATTCCTTGCATCGCAACGTCTCCGCCCTCATACACCTCTCCAAAGCTCGCCATGACATATCAACGTCCGCCAAACGTGCTGGAGATGTCCACCGTCGTCCGCAAATTGGTCGCACATCGTAGCTGTGAAATACGAGTGAATTTTTTACTTTGCTTTGAGTGTCGAGTGATTACTTACTGCTTATGAAGGTCGTTTACGCGCGTTTCCCTGGCTTTGCCACGTCATGTCAACCGCCTTCGGTTCAGTCCGTCATCAGGCTGCGACGCGCAGTTGTCGATCTCTAAAGTAACACGTCAGTTTTGTTGTTATGGGAGTAATCATGGACTAACCTTTGAAATCCAGCTGTTTTAACTTGTGTTTGCGGAATTCTCTGAAATGAGTACATGGTCAAACTTGTCAGTCCTCAGATCTCAGATAACATAAGTGAATTTCTGATACTTACCTTTGCGATCTAGCCATCCGGCTTGGTTATTTCGCTATTTGACGAACTTGGCAAGAGGAGACCCGTTTGTTTGGTTTTGTTACGTTTGGTAGATAGTACTCGTTTGTCGTCGATAACAATTTTATGGGGAGGTTCTGCTCGTCCGTTCTACCTTTTAACGAAAATATAGCCAAGAATCATCGAAAACTTATGGCTTTTTCACCGTTGACTTCCAATCTGCCCTTTAACTCTACATGGCTGCTTTCTCCTTGGTTCGGCAGCACGTCGGTCCTTCAATCAACCCGAGCACAGCTTTCTTCACGACGTTTATCAGCTTGCACCACTCTCTTGTCCCCACCTTTCTGCTCCTCTTACGCGATGCCACATCCTCTCTCGACAACAGCAACACATCACCAACACTTTCCACCTTAGCTTTGACTCGTCACTTCCTAACGAGTAAGCGACCTTGGCAATCCTTCTTTTCGTAACTGACCAAGTTCCCAAGCCACCCCAAAATGACACTTTGTGTACTTTCCGCTTTATCTTCGGAGACAGCCGGACTGAACCTTAGTTACGGTGAGGTAATACGATCACGCACAGATCTTTGTACGCAAAAATCCTACTTCGGTAGGTCTTCAGTCGGCCTTGATGGGCAATACCGCTGCTGCTAGCTGCGCCCACTGGGGTCCTTGTTGGGCGGTGCACCGGGGGCAGGGCTGCGTCCCCTCGCCTAAGGCTGATCCCCCTTACTACGCCTATCTCCTAGGGTCAAGCACAT
>KN838617.1:67206-82862 GCA_000827195.1 Laccaria amethystina LaAM-08-1 | reverse complement strand
TCGTTAATTTTCACGAACCCGTTCTCAAGGGGGTCACCCACTTGTACACGTCTATCACGCATGGTCATCGGTTTTCGAGCGTCGCGGACGTTCCGGGGCTTACCCACCTTGCCGTACACGCGCGTGTGGGGTTGTCGGCTGATACGGCGGCCAAGGTCGCGTATTCCCTTCAGACGATCTTGGACGCCTGTCCGAGACTTGAATGTCTCGTCCTCAGTCTGAACGCAGACTCGCTGAGTGACCCACACCTAGAAATGTGGGAATACGTCCTGGAACGGTGTCTCGTTGACACCCGGTTCATTCTCCTGCCATATTACCGTCTCCCGCGCATTGAATGGTCTGATATCGTTTCGGGTCAAAATACCATATGGACGAGGGCGAAGGAGTGGGCGAAGACGGATAGGGAGGACAAGGAGTTGACCATGTACGCGGTTGAGCAGGAGAAGTGTATGTTTCCGCCTTTGACGCACCCGAAAGAGGGGGAGTGGGAGATTGATTTGGTGCAGAGGGATGATTATTGGCCGAGGGATGAGAACCCGGATGCCTCGGGGGAGATGGAGTGGTTGGCTAGGGCAAGGTGAGGCGGGTGATGTGATGTTGTACATCAAGTGTGTGGTTTCTTCTTCGTGTTAGTTCTCATTGTTCTCATCAGGAAATTAAACTGATTCGTGTTTAGATCGTTCATTGAGGGACATGGCAAGGAGCCAGTCACCCTTGCTTCATATGGCCCATGGAATGCGAACGTCAGACCCGGGATACAACTTCGTCTGCTCTATGCACACCCCTCTGTTTTCGGATATGCTATCTTCCTTGTGTTTGGTGTCTTCGTCCAGTCCGACTTATTAGGCCTTCGTGGTTATTCTTTGAAAACGTCTTACTTTCTGACAACGTCCGATCTATACGACAATATAAATGAACCCGAGTCTGGTATAGGAACCAAGTTTTGGCTGGTCTTCAGTGGAATCTAGATCCATGACCCGCCCACCAACTCTCCACCCCTTCGTCTGGACCATGCGTGGGGTTACAATTGTTCAAGGCTACATTAGATCCCACCTCCCAGAATCGACTCTCTTCTCCTTCCAATCTCCCTGCATACGCCTAAGGTCGTCATGGCCAGGCTGTAGGAGCACATCGAGCTTCATTTCGTACCCTCAAATCCGAGTGCCAGGATTAGAAACGAATTGTTTATGTTCTTCATCCCCTCCGCCTCGGATCACGCATGTCCCAGGTGGGAGTTGCAATTGTCGTTGTTGATGGTCCGCCTCCATTTCGTACCCTTGTCAGAACTACAAGTAAGGCTTGGGTGATTGGTGGGTGAGGACCAGGTGATGAATGGGCGAGGGCCAGGTGATGAATGGGTGAGGGCCAGGTGATGAATGGGTGAGGTGTAGGCGACGGAATGGGTGTAGGTTAATCCAAGTTTGGGTTCGTGGGTTGTTACCTTGAAATCTGACCTGAATCTGACTCCTTTCATAGATCGATTCTTATAGGGAGGGTACACAACCCGCGAAACGGTCATAGATCGAGTTTCGGACCACGCTTTCTTCCTTCTTCTGGGCTGATCCCGATATCGGGGCAAGTCTAAACGGTAACACTACTCAGATCTTGCGAGTCCACATGAGATTCGATGGGCGATATCATCAGCAGTGTGTGTGCCTTTTTTCATAAAGCAAGCCCCCACCTGCCGTGTCAGCCACAATCCACTATTGCAATCATACGATCCTCGGGCTTCCTCTTCAGCCCAAAGCATATATATAGATCGCTGGATCATACATACCCCAGCATGAGGGCCTCTCACATCCTGGTTTAGGAAGGATCCCTCCTCCCGTATACGGGTTGATCCTGATGTCAAGGCCTGCAAGAAGATCTGGTCTCGTGTCCACCTACCCCCCCTGTCCGCTCTCCTTGCGGTCTTCCCTCCGACTTACATTTCAGCTTACGTAAGCACTGCAGGTCATGTAGGAGTTGCCAATTGTTGAACGCCGTCGACCTCCATTTCTTACCCTCGAATCATGATGCGAATGACTGAATTTGAAACGGACTATGTATGTTCTTCTGCATTATGCGCCCTCTCTCCGGAGGGTGCGCTAGCTCCTCGCGAGCAAGCTATCTTTGTCGGTACCGGATCTTCTGTTAACTTTCTTTCTGGTCACGCGGACACTTATCTATAGGTCCATCATGATTCTCTGCATACCTGTTAGGAGCTCCGGACCTGTTGAGACCACAATTATCCAAGTTATATGAGGAACTCGCTATGATCCAATATGCCGCGTGGCTTCAAACTCGACATCAGATGGCCACTGACACGGACCCCGTTTCCTATATGCGCTTCAGGTGATCGCTGATCGCGCCCAGCTTAAACGTCAAGTTCACCCATCTTCCCGCGAAGCAATAATGGTGTCTGTTGGTTGAGTTCCGTGATTAGTGTTTGTCGTGCAACGGATTCCGACACGGACGAAGATCCCAAGTCCAAGATTACTGGTGAGTTGATGTCTCAGTTATCCTCTCCCATTCCCAGGCCTTGTTGAGACGCTTCTTCTCAAGCTTACTTTTGTCGACGTCCACCTACATTGAGACCTTTTTCTCAGGGTTAGGTCATTTTGACTTTTGGGGAGCACTTGGGCGTGCCACAATCAAAGTCGTGTGGCCGTTGAGATGGAGCTGGACTTCTGTGGGTGTGTCCTTTCGGACGTCTGGCATGGTTCGCTCGTTTAAGAGCCCGCTCGAACCAAATAGATGCGATCTTGCGCTACAATCTTCTCCGGTACAACGAAGTGCAGCTTCCGTCAATGTATGTGGGCTTTTGGATGATTCGTTTCTTCGAGCTCGAACAGATTGAGACTCTGCGGTTCAACCTCCTGGGATACAGGGAGATCATCTCATCTCGGAGTCACAGCCCAAAAGCCTTTCCTCGGCCCCGAGAGCTCTGTAGGTGCTTTCGTATCCCGCCCTCCCTTAAATTCAGAGAACGTACCCGACGTTCGGTTGGAAGACTGCGGTCATCTCTTCAACTCTACAACGCATTTTCCCAGGGTGCAACGTGCAATCTGTACATACCAGGTGTATTGGGAGATGTTTCGCATTCGGCCCTCAACTCATCCTGGGGGCTTTAGACAAACCCCTCACACACACCTAGCCCCTCAAACGACCATGTAGCCGCAGACCTGGCACTGAAATCGCTTTTTGGATCCCCTCTTTCTTCATCCAGAGAGGTTGGATCCCGATATCGACCTACGTTAGATCCAGCCAGGTTCATCATAGACCTTTACCCCGTGGATGTGGCTAGGAATCAAGTGTTGGGCCAGGCATTCTTCATCCAGACGGCAGGTTGATCTTGATACCAAGGCGTGCGAGATCTAGCCAGATTCGTCGGGATCATCGACCACTTACAGGAAGAGCACCCATTGGCCCCCTGTCGCGTCCCCTTCCAATCTTCCTGCAACGGTTGAAGACCGTCTGGATTCACGCGCATGAGTTGTTGTGGCAAAGGCTCCATTTCGTACCCTGGATTCAAATGTCGGACACCAGAAAAGGTTCTTTATGTGCTTCTGCATTATACACCCTGCCCTCCCGGTGTGCTTGCGAACTGCATTCTTTCGTGGTCTGGCTTGTTCGACATACCGGACATTGTGCTTACCTTCTGCCAGCGGTTAGGTGGTGAGACAGTCAAGTCCAAATGAGTTCATTCTCTCCGTCACTTGCGACGTCCATGTGGCATCAACTTTCTGGTCGGTCTCGAGACTCCTACACCCACTCGTACCCACAGCCTCTTCCAATTCGATCGGGATGCACGATCATGCACATAATGTAAACTAGCCAGCCATAAGGACGGACCCCATTTCCTATATGTGTGGTGCGATTATGATTGCCAAAAACTCGAACATAGATTCCATCGAAGCGATGGTGTTGGTTGAGCTCCGCCTCATCTGTCAGTCTATGTATGCCAGTAATATCTGTTAGCCCCGGACTCCGATACGCGTTGGTTACGCGTGAAGATTGTAAATATTGAATATTGAATGCCGGGACGGCATGGGGATCGGAGGGGGTATCCCGGAGCGATGGTCAGGGCGTTCAAAAAAAAGTACTCACTTTTGAGCTTCGCGTTTTTGAATTTGTATGTAGCTTTTCCGCTTTTTCAGACTTTTTGGAGTAGGAAACAAGTAGAAAACGTAAAACAGGAAAGTATTGATGAACGAAGGGAAAGGCTGAATCCTCACAAGTATTTCCGCGGTAGCTACTTGCGAGAGGCCGTAACAAAAGGCAACCTCATACCCCATTGTGTACTCTGTGGTTGTGCGCACTCCTTTGATTTCCATCATGCCTTTGCTAGGATCATGTGACATCGTCAACTTTTGACTTTTGCCCAACTTCCTAGGCTCGTTCATCACCGCAACGGCGTAACACCTACTGGGGCTTTGGGGGGAAACCAGATTAAAGGTAAGATACATGTCAGATAACACTTGAAGTTTCTTGATGCACTTTCCCTTTCAGCATGGAAACCCCCATTCACCATCAGCAGCCTCGCCCGGAACCTGCGATTTCAAAACTTTCGGCTAAGATTCTCCCATACATATTCATTCTCAATGTCTTCCGCATATCTCGCCAATCGCTTGAAACATCTATCAACTCATCTCACGTCTGCAGGCTCTGGCGAAGAGTCATACTCTCCTTCCCCGAACTTCGGAGCCGTATGAGCTTCCTCGATTACCCTACAGAATGGTTAAACGAGCTCTTGCGCCGCTCTGAGCCACTCTTAATTGATGTGGAGTGGACCGAGTGGTTGCCTTCTCTTTTTAATGATTGCCCTCTGGATCGATCCAAACACGACTCAAGATTTCGTTCCTGCAAACTCATCCCGGCAACCGAGAGACAGTGGAATCTAATATCCACTGCATTTCAATTGTTATCCACCCCTCACCTAAGCGAGCTCTACAACAATTGGACGCCCCTTCTCTCCGCTCGTTGAGCTTGCGAATTGCGGGCCAGATTTTTCAATTTCCGGCGTACTTACGAACATCACGAGTTTTACGGTAGATTGGTATTACTGACACAGAATTACTGAGGCTCCTCAGACTTGTCAATCTCTCTTTCATTGGCTCCAGCTCCTCTCGAAGATGCCGCAGCTTTCAGCTGTCGCGATTTCTAGATCCATCCTCCGAGATATTTCGCGGCCCCTTCCAAAATTCATGGTATCTTTACCAAACCTGAGGCGTCTAGACCTTTCAGAGACAAGTCAAGATATCAGTCTCATGTTGGGCCGCATCCGGTTACCAACTTCAAGCCCTTGTAACATGCAGCTATTTTGCGAATATTCAGTGGTCAATTCCAAGGAGGCCGTATCAATTATAGGCGTCTTCGCCCAGAATCTGGAATATCAAGCCCTAGCGGGACGCGAACTACATACGCTCAAAATCGGAGCAAATAGCGGAATGCACGAAGCGCGTTTCGAGTTCAGCATCAGTACTGGGCAGATCCGGGATGAATCAAAGATACGGGGGCCATGGAGAGAAGAGCAGTTGTCGAATGAGTTGACGTTCCGCGACAGAAGTCTACCTGCGAGAGGGACAACATGGTTGTCACACCTTGAGCCCATCAATCGGTTGTCAAATCTTTTTCAAGGATAAGATTCTCAACGAGTAGCCTTGCCCTCGCCCAGGGTTTCTCGGCTGCGCTCCGAGCACGCTATCTTTCCCGTTTACAGAAGGTCACATAGTTGCCGGCAAAGGAGAGTCAAACATGACGTAGGCCAGCATAGGGTAACGACGTACCAAGTGTTCTCGACAACGTAACAAATCTGCGGCGAGTCTGCCGTTCATCTTCTGAACCTGACCCAGAATCCCACTCCCCTCCGTTCGCCAATTTCAAAGAAAGGCAGTCCGGTATGACGAAGAAGCTTTCGTCCGACACCCTCAACTTCCCCAATGCCGTTCCCTGGTCGAGTTGGAGAGTTTCATCAAAATGACCTATTTTTGCCAAACTCTTCGCGTACTGCAGCCAGCGTCAGCTTGCAATTTCCGGTATGTAGAGAGGAACGACGAGTACCAGATTGTAGCGGATAGCGCAAATTTGACGGTTGCACCTGAGCTACATGGAGCTTCGCCCCCGTAGCCCCGCGTTTTCGAATCCTCATGTATAGGTACTGGTTAAGATGACCTCGAATGCTTTGAAAAAAAATTCAGAGCATCCTATACCCAGAATCTTCTGGCGACTCACTGCCTGCAAATTGCCGTGCAAGTTGACTGCCTTTCACTTAGTTCTCGTCCACGCTCTCATGTGACACACCCTCCAGACCCCAGTGACTCGTCATGATGTATTTCAGCCTTGCAGGTCTGATTCATTCGTCGAAATGTGCAAGGGGTAAAAGGGGTCCGTCAAAGAAGAGATGCACGGGCCTGCCTGATTCCTCAGCCGATTTATGACACTAAGGATCCTAACGATATAAACCCCTTACTTGACATATTTTCCGCACCAACTGTAAGATAAGGAACGCGTTAGTGAACAATAAATATGCACGCCCAATGCACGCCTCACTAAAGTCGAGATTAGGAGCATATCCACAACACACCAATCTGATAAAAAGTAAACAGCCAGGTACTCATAATCAAATTTAAAACTTTCGGCTATCTAAACTCCAAGCTTCAAACATGCATGGTAAAATCTCTGGCAATTGTCCACAACAAAAAATTCAAAACACTTTGGTCGAATGATATTCTTCGGAAACGCAGCCCAGCGGAGTCACTAGTTATGCCTAAAAGCAGATACCGAGTAAGAACTCAGAAATGAAGCAAAAAAAAGGAACTCACGGTTTCTTGTGATCCTTGTCGTGCTTCTTGTGCTTGTGGTCAACATGGGCGTCGCCTCTGCCATGATGCTTATAGTGCTTCTTACCTTCGTCAAAGTTGGGCGGCCGAATCTACGAGGCTCTCGTCATCCCTGGCCTTGTGATCAAAATTCTAGTACGGATGATTAGAGATTTTTGTATAATTTTGATCAACATGCTCCTTACGGCCTCGCGGACTTCATTTACAGCGTAAGAGGGTGCTCTGGCGGCGACATCCCGAGCCTCAGGTACAACGCCTGCACTGGCGAGCTGAGCGACGCAGAGAGCAAACGCGATGAGGAAGTAGAAGCGAGAGATAGCCATTTTTCAATTGGATGAGAGGTTGAGTGAAGAACTGAGTTGAAGGGAGATGAGCCATTGAGGATCCCTTTTATACAGATTCAAGCAACTTTTAAAAAAGAACAATTCTTGTGTGCTGTTCGAATGCGCAAACGTCATGCTGCTGATAAGCATCGGCGCGTTGCGCACGCGTAAAGACTAAAGGTGGAGCTGATGGCGTTGAAGCACGTGAGTTGTTAACTCAGTTACTCTTTCCATCCCTTATTGAGACGTCTTCTTTCTTTCTCAAGAGTTTACTTAGATGGTTACTCTGGCGCGCTAATCATCGTCATCGTCATCTTCAGCGTGTGGGTGCCGAACTGCGACTAAGCTAGCTTTTTTGGGTCCTCCACTCTACTACAAACGTTGCATGTGAGTTCTTAGCTCAGTTCTGTGCACCATCGTGTTCAGACCCTTCTTCAAAATCTCAGGTTTAGGTAGCCTTAGTGCCAGCGTTCCTAAATCTTCTTCTTCCTATATGCGCTGTTGTGGGTGGTGAGATGGAGTTTCAGCTCCGAATCTCGGACTCATGGCGGCGTCATCAAAAGTCGGGCGTAGCTCGTTTTATGAATCCTGTGTGGGTACACTGTTTCCCGTCTTCCCTTGTTGTTGTGTGGAGGATAGCTGGCGCCTTGCAATTCGAATCGACCCTCTCTTAAATGCATCGAGATCGCCTCATCTTGGAGCCCCATGTCTGCCTATTCCTGCACCATCAAACAATTTTTTAACTCGATCTTTTACCTCGATCTTTTTCTCGCTCTTATGAAGCGGAACCAGTTGCAAGGGAGGGATGGTTATCGATTGGCACCCACGGTACTTTCAAAGTACGCCTGCGTTTCTTGAAAACGCCGATCCGTCACACACAAAACTTGGTTAGCTAGGGAGGAAGGGGATGTTACTTTTATTGGCGTTGGCAGTGGATTTATTTGGGTTGAAATATGAAATTCCTAAGGTTCGCGTTATCATAACCTGGACTGTTCACTCAAAGTACCTATAATGATTTTTGTCATTAATGAAGAATTAGAGAACTGGACAGAATGGATGGACATTATACTTAGAGTAAAACGGTTACAGGAGCGTGATCTCATGCTTGACAGACAGAACATGTAGGCCTAGTTTGATGATCGACACCTGAAATAACAACTTCAGTATCGATCATGACAAGAACACTTCCCATCCTTCATAACATGCATCCTCGACCTGTCCCAATGATGGATCGAAATGGATTCAAAAATGGTAATCTGCTTCGAGGCCTCATGACAGGCATGACATATCCTAAGGTTCTTCCGTAGGGTAATTTGTTTCATGCCCTGCGTGACGGCATATGCAAGCGCGAGTTTCTCGCTGTGCTGGCACCGGATGGACTCATCACTGATGCCACATAACCCCAACCAGCGACTCCATTCCTTGAGCTTCTGTTCTATAGCACGTTTGGCGGGTACGAGCTCAGGCGGGATCTCCCGTACATAGAACACATGTGTTTCGCCGTTGTCCATCGTTAGCGTGACCGCACCCCGCTCTTTCGTGAGTCCCTTCCTCAGCCTCTCCTGTTGCATGCGGAGAGCAGCCATGGTGTCACCACAGGCATTGTAGATGTCAGCCATGAGGACGTATGCCGACGCACGGCTTTCAGGGGAGCCTAGCCTCTGAATGGCTGCAAAAGCGGTCTGCGCGACTGGAAGGTTTTTGAAACGACGACAGGGACCGAGCACTGTCATCCACATCACGTCATCCTCTCCAACCCCTTGGCACTTGGCGCGGTCAATGATCGCGAGAGCAGATGCAAAGTCCCCACTGCGCGCGTAGCCGTCCACGAGGGCAGTGTATGACTGTATGCTTGTTTGGGATCCGTGCATTTCTACTTGATCCAATAACGCGTGCGCTGCGTCGACGTTACCCGAATGGGAGAAGGCGGTGAGCGCCGCAGTCACCATGTACGAATTGAGGGAAGCGGGAGGAATGTCCTTGAGTAATTCTAGTGTCTCGCTGTCAGCACCATGCATGGCAAGTACTGACAACATGCTTCCAGTCACAACTGGGAGGTGAGAAAGGCCCATGTTCCTAGCTTCCTGCCATACCTGATGCGCGACCGCTTTATTGCCCGCTCGGCCGCACAAAAGCAAATATTGAGCCATGACATAGCATAACTCCTGATCTCCGTGCCTAACGTGCAGTCGTGGTGCAGCCCACTGCCATACTCTGCCCGCCAAGTCCAAGTTGTGACGTACATGGCACACTTTGAGCAGCACACCGATGGTGCGCGGGTCGAGTTCAGTTGGACAAGGTTGCTGGAGCAGCTTGTGAACGAGTCGAGCTTCTTCTTCACTTGAGTCGATGCCACTATGAATGACGCGGGCGTAGTCCGTGATGATCAGGGGAGCGTCTCGGGCAATGAGGAGGCGAAAGGCGTTGAGCGCCACTGCACCATTCTTGTGCCTTGACGCGTTTCCGAGTACTGCCCTAAGGACCCCTTCCCGGACGTAAGGGATGTCCTTGGGGGAGATGCTTGCGAGGAAGGTGCCCGCCAACTGTGGGTCGTCGACAGAGGGACCAGCACTGATGTGGGCGGCTGCCGATAGTAATTGCCAGGGGATAGTGCCTTCGAATCTGCGGGCGGCCTCGTTAACGATTTCTCGTACTTCTCGCGAGTTCTTTGCCTTGCGTAAGAGGGAGGTTAGAAAACCGCCGCCCACACTCCCGTCCCGATTTTCGGCGAGGTCGACATACTTGAGTAGTCCTTTCCGTCGAGGGCCATTATGGATGCGACCAACCAGGCGAAGACTTTTTGACATACAGTGACGTGCAACCGCGTGAGCGATGTGCATTTTGTACACTATTAATAGTTCGGAAACCGCACTTGGTGAGTGATATGGAGGAGAGGACTACGTACTGTAGTGCACCCACAACTCGTTACTCACTGAAAGGCCTCTTGACTTTGCATCACAAGTTGATAACCTTTCTTACTAGGTCTTGTCCGGATCTATGATTATCACTTACGGTCCTGAATGTCTGTGCACGTAGTGAATTTGCTTGTAATTTCTCGGTGGTGATTTCGTGAGAGCAAGATTCGAAAATTGTTCCGCCAAACAAGCTTGATCTCAACCACCACGACGTCGTCGACCTCATCACCTTTTTGCATTGCTCATTGTCTCATTCTCTGCTGCTCTCGGGATGTTTTATGTAAGCAGGAGAACGCTTTCTGGATTGAAGGTACTTACGTTCGGCTTGCTATTCACTTGACTGAGATCTTTACACAGCACTAATGGCATTCTCCACTCAGCATTTCCGCAAGTCTCACTCGTCTCGAGCTTAGGGGATCCGATACTCCACTACCTACGCACTTTCGTAGAACTGCGGTTTTGTGATCTGGCTCAGCTGCATGAACTACATCTTCCTGCCACGCCATACAACGACACCGAATCTCCAAACTATCCTGCACGGATTATGGGGTACGATAATCGCAAGAACGTTAACGTTGATGCCATCCTCCTTGATTTCTGCTTGAGGTGCTGGCTTTTCGGCGGGTTCACATTCGTAGGATGATTCATCAACGACTGATGGATTGGGGCCGATTTTACGACGAGCGAAAAGGTGAGTACTAGGGTTAATGCTATCATGAAATACTATTGACGCGATAGCAGTGGTCCTCCGAACACATTTCTCTTGTAGGTTCAGTAAATGACGGAGTATGAGCGGTGAAACTTCATGCTCTCCAAAGGCCAACGTAACTTCAATCACATAGGGTACGCACACACCCTCATCCATCCTTCCCATGACCATTAACATTTATACGTCTTCTAGTCCAGCCCCGGCTTTATCGAACACTCGAACGTTGTCTACGAATGTGGCGACATGAATAGGTGGAACCTCAATTTTCAAGGTTTGTAAAATTTAAGGACGTCAATCTCTCTTTTTTCGCCGTCTTTTCGCCTCTTGTTTTTGTCAGATTTTACCGACGTAGAGCACAAGACACACTCCAACCGAATTCAAGCGATTCCTTGATTCTGCCGGCTATGCTTCGGTTCCACCACATTCAGCCCATTTCCTCCCCTCCAATTAACAACCCAACGAACTATACCCATCCGCGACGCACTCATGCACACAACCCTCCTCTGCAGTGACGCTGCGCGTGTCACCTTCCTTCCCATTTCGACTCAGCTGGCCAACGTCGATGATTGGATAGACTTCGGATACCCCTGTGCACATCCGCGATGGTTTTTGAGCAGCGATGAGTAGGGGGGTAGAGGCTGAAGAGGACCAGATCCACGTCAATATCGCCGTCGTACTTGCCACCGGGCTCTGAACGCCACGAGACGCAGCTCGAGCACATTTGGCATTTTCTTGCCCTCCCCCTCTCCGCGGACCAAGGGGCCGTGAACGCGAAGAGTTGACGTTTGTTTCCAGGTTCGGCTCAATAGCCCTCTCGGAAGGACGTTGAACCCTCGAAAGACGGAAAGACTAAGGGGGGAGGGGACCATGTTAGATTTGTGCTCGATCAGTCGGCACTGGATTGTAAACGCAGTTTTTATCTGGAGAGCTCGAGCTGGTGCAACGGAGGACGATCAATGGGGAGTCGATGCCGGTTACGAAGGACGATTGGTAGAACCCCGAAGTTGAGCTAACCTGGGAGGTCGAATGGCCGTGGGTTGTGCATTTGGGAGATGTCGTCTATTATGGTTTGAGAGGGTATGGGGTGACAGTTTCCCTAGTCTGGGGAAGGTGTCTGCTGGGAGTGGAGTTTCAATGAGACCTGGTGACTCGGCTGTATGGGGAAAGGATGTTTGAGGGAGCCATGTAGCGAATGAGGTACATAAGGGGTTTATTAGCAGTACTTACAACAACCCAGCAGTAGCGAGGAGTAATTGAGCGTTGTCTTCCTATTTCCACCTTATAACACCTTTAGTACATTGCGAACTTGACCGTTTTCTTGCTCTTTTCGTCCATCCATCCACCTATACCCCTCCACCAACTCCGGCCTGACACACTCGAGAATTGTCCTTGGTCATCTTCTATCGTTCCGCCTGCGACAGCACTACCTTATCACACCCAACATTTTGCACACTTCCCTCCCCCTCGATCGCGTTCCCGAAACCCATCGACAGGCCGCCCCCATCCATTCAGAACGCTGTATCGTATCGGACTCGACCAACACTTGCCACTCCCCTCCTTTCCTCTCTCAATGGCGCCGATTCGCCCTTCCTCCATGATCTTTGATGCAGTGTTGACATTCGGGAGCCAGTTCACCGAGTACATGATCCTCTGCACCCCTCAGTGCACTTCTTTTCCAGGCCGATGCGAGCGAAGAACTTGAAGCTTCGGCACCATAAGGAAGGCTGAAGGAGTTCACCGTGACACTGGGTTTTGGGAGAGGCAACATCAAAGAGAAATCGGGTCACCGATTGGGGTACCGTGAACGTTCAGCGCTCAACCATTGTAGCTCAACAGTCGCCCTCCTTCCTCCACAGTGAAGAAGACTCGCCTGAACCTTGTCCACGTTATCCGCGCGTGGACATTGAACAATGACGAGAACCCCGTCCTTTCAAGATCCATGCTCCGTCGCTTTTACAACGTACTGAAACGAGGAGGCCACAGAAATTGTGAACAAGGTAGTCGGGCTCTGTAGCCGAGAATAGGTAGTAGAATGGAAGTTGAGATTGGGAGGTGGGAGGTGCTGCTGAGGGCGGTTGGGGTACAAGCATTGCGGAGGAGGGTTAGTTTTTCATTGAGGGTCGGTTTAGAGAGAAGCAGGTGGGTGTGCGAGAGAGTATATTGGGATTTCCATAGAGACAGCTGCGTAACAGTTGTTGGCTATCGGTAGTTTCGAATAGGAAAAGATATGAACTCACTTAACGTTCTCACAAACTTCAGGGCCAATGTGAGGACTCGATGAAGCAAATATATCGGCACTCGAACACGAACTGTTGAGCCACCGCGAAGCACCTTCGTCACTGGGAAAGAGTTTGCAGGTATGAAAACGGATGTTCAATCGAAGGCGAACTCTGTGCCGTCGCGATCGAATGCTGTAGGTTCGATGGTCCAGCGACTCATTTCGAGCGATGGTGACACTGGAAGGGCTGTTAATACGAAAAAGAGAGACATGTACACCGCTTCCCGTTTTCTTGAGACTCATATCTAAACAACTGTAAGCCGAGGCTCCTACGTCCAGCAATTACACGCCGTACCTGCGTTTCCAAGAAACTCTTGAGAGATGTTTGCTGCTGTACGAACTCAGACAGAGAACTTGAAGATACGGAGGACAACTGTAAGGCACCGCCCATCACTATAGGCGCTTTCGGCGTAAGCGGATTTTATCCGCTTCTCGTGAACTTTGTGGATGCCATACCGAGCCAGCATGCAAAAAAGTCGAGCCCAATCACCGAAATGAGTGAGCCGTCATCGATTCATCTTTGGACAGAGAGGAACAAGAAAAACGAGGATGAGAAGAGTGTCGGAAAAGCACAGTCAGGTGCTTAAAGTATATAAAAATAGACCAACACGAGTTCACCTCGTGGCATGATTGGGGGTCTCCTGGTATCCAGGGCGCTCTCCTTTCCTTCTTTCCGTGATCCTGAACCTCTCAACCTTCAGTATCTCAACATGAGTAGACCGAGTGTTCTTGCGGGTGCTCATCACTTTGTTGCTAGCAACAACATGTTCAATGCAGCTAACATTGTGAGTAGAATCGTTATAATGTAAATGTTCCGGTGAACCAAACTGATGGCGTGGATCTTGGGCAGATGCACATCAACAATTATGGCAATAAGACGACGGCCGATGGGGTCATTCCCCTCATGCCCAATCCAAGCAATCAGTTCACAGGCCGCACAGGAGTTATCGCCGAACTAAAGAGGCATTTTTCCAATGCTGATGACTCAGCTCAGAAGAGAAAGTTCTTTTTGTTGCATGGAATGGGGGGTATTGGAAAGACTCAGATTTGCTTGAAGTTTGTTGAGGAAATGTCTGAGTGGTGAGTATCACCCAAGAGACAGATCCAACCCTTATTTCTGAAATTTCAATTGCCTTTAGTTTCTCTTCTGTTTTCTGGATTGATGCTTCCTCAGTTGGCACCATCACACAGGCACTCAAGGGTATCTGTAATCTTCCTGCAGCTCAGTCTAGTGGACTAGATGGCTCACTTGAATCTGCTCTTCACTGGATTGGCTCCTTGAAAGAGAACTATGTAATGGTCTTTGACAATGCTGATGTTCTATCTCCTGCTGAGCTGGAGGCTTATCTTCCACCTGGAAGGGGGGGAAACATTCTGATAACTAGTCGGAACTCTACCATGAGGAATCTGACTTCACCTGAGAATTCTCTTGAAGTAACTGAGATGGAAGAGAATGATGCCATTGAATTACTTCTAAAAGCCAGTTGCTTGAATCCATCCTCACTGGAGTTTCAAAGTGAGGCTTCTAAAATTGTGAAGGAGCTCTTCTGCCTTCCTCTTGCTATTGATCAGGCTGGTGCTTACATTGCATCTGGAGCTGCCACTATTGGAGACTACCTTGCAAAGTATTCAGATCACCGAAAAACATTATTATCTCATTCTGAATTTACAGGAGCTTCTAAATATAACAGAAGTGTCTATGGAACTTGGGAACTATCATATAAAGAAATTCAGAAGAGGGCTGAATCTGATGATCCTCACAAAGCCAATGCAACCAATAGTGCAATGCTTCTTCTCAGTTTATTTCCTTTCTTTCATCATGAGGGAATTACTGAGGAAATATTTTCTTATGCTGCACTTCAAAAAGATGAAGAAATCTCCAGCCCCGTACCAATTGCAAGTTCAATCCTGGATCGGAGATTGCTTCAGCTCAACAAAACAGGTGCTTGGGATAACTTTGTCTTTAGAGAGGGACTTCGAATATTACTGTCATTCTCCTTGATCAAGAAAACACCTGCTGATGGTGTGTATGCAATGCATCCACTGGTCCATGCCTGGGGCAGAGACAAACTGACATGGGATGAGAGGAAAAAATGTTGCCAAATGGCATATGTTATATTGTCTTGTTCACTAAGATGGGATGGAAGCCAACCATATAGATTTCACAGAGTCTTGGTAACACATGTAAGAGCAAATATGGAGTATTCAAGATCAGAAAGTAATCAAAACATTGTTGAGTACTTGGATGATGCTTATGCTAAAATTGGATATCTCTTGCGAAAGCAAGGATATGCAAAGGAAGCAGAAATGTTGCAAATTAAAGTTCTGGATACAAGAAATAAAATCCTTGGACTAGAACACCCTGATGTAATCAAAGCTATGTCAAATCTTGGATCAACAAATCGAGACCTGGGAAAATACAAAGAGGCAGAGAATCTGGAAATCCAAGTTCTAAATGCAAGGAACAAAATTCATGGAGTGGAACACCCAGACACAATCTGTGCCATGGGAAGTCTAGCAGCAACATATCGAAAGTTGGGAAAATACACAGAGGCAGAGAAGCTGGATGTGCAAGTTCTGGATGCAAGGAACAGAATTCTTGGAGTGGAA
>KN838617.1:19695-66816 GCA_000827195.1 Laccaria amethystina LaAM-08-1 | reverse complement strand
ATAGAAGTTCTGGATGCAAGGACCAGAATTCTTGGAGTGGAACACACAGACACAATCAATGCCATGGCAAATTTAGCAGCAACATATCAAAACTTAGGGAAATACACAGAGGCAGAGAAACTGAAGATGAAAGTTCTCAATACAAGACACATCAGTGCAGAAGCAGGATCAAGGCCCAACAAACGTAAGAGGTCAACGATGGAAGAGGCAGAGGCCATGTTGAAGGTGCAGAGAGAGGGCAGAAGTTATGTTGTAGAACAAACTAATAGCCCTCAGTATTTTCAATAAATGTTAGATATTTTAAATACCCATCCCAGAATTGGGTTTGATTGTTCTTTGACAACAAAGCTGATGATAATTCATTGGAACACTCAATATAATATACAGGATGAAGACTTTGAGATATATAGTGTAAAAAAACAATCCTAGTCAAAATCCCATGATGAAGTCTGCCCAGTTCAACTTACTTCAGCAAACATGATTCAATTGTCACTATTTGCTATTCTCCCTCATCCCACCAAGATATACTACTTGTTCAGACATGCCTGTTGGATGCCAGTTCAGTCTTAGTGGTAATGACTTTTACTCAGTCATTGATATTTTCACCAAGCTGATGACCAGCAACAAAAAGTTGTGTATTGCTCCACTTTAGTTACCCACTAACTACTCACTTTTATTCATGCAAACTCTATATGTCTTACATGACTACAAGTAACACTGTATCTATTCATTGTACTAAACATATCTAGAATCTCTATTATATCTATTTTGTGTTCCTTGACTGAAATGTCACAAAATCAACTATCACACTGCTTTTTTTTGCACTAAATAAATATTTCTGGTGCCAAGACTCTGAATTAGATATATTTCCTGGTTTCACTACTGAATAAATATTTTTGGTTTAAATCTCACAAACTTGCCTGTCACACTACTGAATCTACTTTTTGGGCTGAATAAATATTTTTGACGCCAGCTGGTGTATCTGTGGTCCTAGTTCAAAAATAAACTTTTTATTGGGGGTATTCTTGGCCATTTGTTCTTTGTAAATAGGAGTTGTAAGTGCTGCTCACCATTATCTACAATGTTGAGCACTGTTTTCAGGGTTGAGAATACACTTCTAATTATAATAATATGAGAGAAAATAGAGATAGTGCTGATTGTTATTGTATACTATTTTCGGGGTTGGCTGCACATTTTTAAATAGGAAAAGGTATAGAAAATATACAGAAAATTAGTTAAAATATTGTCATGGTGCTCACAGACACCAATGGAATTATGGCAACAGTGAGTACTATTACTATTTTTTACCCACATTTTTCTGATTTTATGGCTATTTTTTAAGAATTTTTTTATTTTTTATAATTGAACATGGACCCTGAATGATAAACACAGCCTGCCAAACATCATGACTACAGTGAGCACTATTCTTGTTTTTTACACATTTCTTCCTGACTTTCTGACTACTTTTTGTCATTTTGTATAATTGGGTATGAACCCTAAACCCTTAACACAGCCTCTCAAACACAGCACTGGACTGGCCAGAGTCCTGCAGGGATCCTCAGGACTTGGCAGGATTGCAAGCCAAAGTTTTGATATTGGTAGCCAGTCCTGCCAAGCTGGATTTATGCTAAATTAGAGTATATTAGGGAAAATTCCGAGTTTAGTTCAGCTGTTCCAGATGTCATGTAACTTAACCTGTACTTATCAAACAACTGCTGATAATGTATTCCTTAGACTGGCAGACTATAGCTGCTATTATGTAATAGCAGGTGGCTATGCATATGCTTATGTGATAGTAAGTGGCTGTATAATCCCTTCTGAATGCTCATAGCTTGAAATACTTCTGCCCTCTCTGCAGCCTTCCATCACATTTTTACATCATGTAAAATTTAAAATACATTGAGATTATTATGTAAATGTTCACTTAATTATCTCATGATCACAGCTAATTTTGGGTGATATGGAGGAACATCATAAAGATATTTGTTGTACACTTAAAGTGAGCCCAATTCATAATTCAAGGTCAAAACCTCATTGCTTATCCAAGTAAACATAGCTGGTGGTGCTGTAAGTTTAATTGGATTGTTCCACATGTCATGTGACTTTACCTGTACTTATCAGATCTTATGATAAACCACTCATGGCTGTAGGACTATGCCAACCTAACTGCAAAAATGCACTTACCTTTTTTTTTTGTAGGAGCTGCATTTTTCCAGGGCTGCCAGATGCCATTCCACCCTGCACACTGGTCTGGGGAGCCTCCACATTATAATTTTAGGGTATTCCTAATTATCCATTGATGTTCTGTATTTGTTTTTCAGCCAATATGTCAATATCTGCAAATAGGCTATAACACAGGTATGGGGTTTCCTGCAGTTATTGTTGTGTGGTGTTTGCAGGTATTGTGTACAAATCTGCCAACACCATGCCCACCTTCACAGTTTCATGGGTTTAAACAGGTTTATGCTGACTTTGAGATCTGCCCAGAAAATCTGGGTCTAGGGTATGCAAAAGCTATGCTCAACACAGCTATTAGTAGTTGATTAGTAGTATATTGTGTTCTTTACTAAGTATTATTGCTTCTTCTTCTTGTTCTGCATATTTATCAGTTTCTCCCACTTCTTTGTTTGTCTGTAAAGCAGCTGTTGGTTTCAGTGAGAATTTAAGCTGTTTGCACAGTTTAATTTGCCCAACATATAAAAGGTACTCTGAATATGGGTAATTTTTCAAATCCACATTCAACTAGTGTTTGCAGGTCCAGTCTACAGGACTGGAAATATACATAGGACTGAACTGGACTGAACCACAGTCCGGTCTTTTTCCAGTTGCAGTTGCCCACATTTGGGATCAGTTGCAGTTGCCAGTTGCCATGTTTTGTAAATATTAAAAACCGAAAAAGACCGGTTTAGACCGGTTGCAACCGGTCTTTCGTCCCGTCACGTGTTGTACCTTACTCACGCACAATTTTACTTAATTTTCGGTCCCTGAATCATCAAAAACGGTCAAGAATTGGTTGAGATATGGCCAAAAACATTTTTTGTACATGTATTTTGTTGTAAATTTACCTGACCTATAATTATTTGATGTACATATATATATGACATCATAAAAATAACAACAAAACAGATAACCATTTGTACCATGTCATGTTATTTATTTAACATCGAAAATGAGTTGCACTTACAAACTGAAAATTACTAACTACAAACACAATTTGAATGTATGTCCTTTCCGTTTTCGCCATATCTCAGTCAAATCTTAACGGAATTGCTTAAAAATTTAATCAGTCTACAGAGAATTAAAATATTTATCTATGTATGCAATATACGTGAGGTAATATTTAGGTTATTCGGTACGGTAAATTTTACAATAAAAGACCAGTTGCAACCGGTCTAGAACGGTTTTTTTTGCGTTGTGGACCGATTGGGACCGGTCCAAAGCAGTCCAGTTACGGTTCCTTAATATCTGGATCGGTCTAGACTGGTTGCGGTTGCCAGTTGCCTCGTTTTGAGGCAAAAAACCGAACCAGACTGGAATTTAAAACACTACATTCAACATGGCACCCAGAGGTGTCTCATCTTGTTCATCACCCTCTGTGTTATCTGTTGCCTCATCCACCACCAAATCTGCAAAAAAAGATTGTCATGTCAATTAAGAAAGTCACCACAGCCATTGCCCGCCTGTTCAAAAAGAGCCACAAGTCTCAAGCATCTGATGCTTTGTCCATCAGTGATACTAGTACACTGCTTTCAACTCCACTTTTTTTCCAAGTCAGACAATGACCACACACCATCATAGCTGAGGATCTCAACTCAGAGCATCCACCACTGCTGATAGATGTTGATGCATCCCAGGACCAGGCCTCAGACAAACAAGAAGAGGGAGAAACTGACAAACAGGAGCTTAATAAGTTTTGCTTCATGATTTATGTTTACATCTTTTCACCTTGCCACATTAGAGCACCTCAAGAGTAGCTGTCTTTCTTCTGTCTATGGATTCTTCAAATCCAAGATCCTGGTTCAGTATGAGAAGGGCTGAAAGTTTCATCTCTTCCAATGTGCTGCTACAAAATGCAAAGGACACAGCTCTGTTTGTCAATACCTCAACTCTAAAGACCACACTGCAACATCCAACTTGAAGACACATGCACTGAAGTGTTTTGGCACTGATGCTGTCAATGCAGCTGCAAACAATACCCAGTCTCATGGTCGCAATGGAACTATCTTTGCCACCTTTGCTCATCCTGGCCAACACCCAGTTACAGAATCACATTGTGCTCTCACTACAGAGGAAAATCGGTAAGATAATCATGTTATTAACATGTTTCAGTGGTGACATGACTTTGAAAGTGCTCAAATTGCCAGATGGTGCACATAAAATAACCAGCCACTCAAAATTGTCACGGATTGAGCCTTTGTGGTACTAATGAAGTCTGGCCATCCTGAAACTACAATCTCATCTCCTATGAGGGTCTCACAGGATATCAACAGTGCATTCAAGAGGTGCTGTGAGTGTATTGATTCAAATTCTTAAGGCATGTTTACATTCATGAGTTTTTTTTTGTTACTTACATTCAACAACAGGAACATCTGGGTCATGTTAACTCCAGTACTGATGCCTGGACTTCTCCAAACCACAGAGCTTTCATCGCCTGGACTGCCCATCTTCACCATGATGGACATGTGCTATGTTTCCTACTTGACATTGTTGAAGTTCCTGAGGTTTGTCCTCAACTGTAGACAGCCCAGGCTATGGGCCATTACAGGTTATGGGTTACAAAAGGAGTGCTAAAAATAGAGTGCAAAAATTGTAAGAATTGTTAAAATATTAGGATTACAGATTCCTACTAGTGTATGCCCAAATATATGAGAATATTTACAATTGCTGAAAGAAATCGGTTAAATGATATCCCTCATAGTTAGTGTTTGCAGGTTGGGTTGCATAGACCAGAAAAAAACTTGAAACTGGACTGAACACAACTGAAAACAACTGGACCATCAGTTATGGTTGCTTCATTTTCGGACTTTCACCAGTTGCCAGTTGCCCAACTTTCAAAAACTGACAGAAGACCAGTTGCAACTGGTCTTTTAACTGTATAAAATATGTACTATTTATACAGTTACAACTACGTAGTATAGATAGAAGAACTAATCTAAATACTAATTATAATGAAGTAATAGTAGAAGTGGAACAAATGGGCGATGGAAAGAATCATTTGTTGGGTGTTTATATACCCTGGGGAATGCACAGACCATGTGGTCATGTTTGTGCAACAAGTGGCACGATACATGACCACCTCCCACAACGCCCAACATCAACAATGCCATGTCATCATGTAAACATAGTGTTTAAAGGTCTGGTCCATAGGACCAAAAAAAAGACCGAAACTGGACTGAACAGGACTGATTAGTACTGGACCAGTGGTCTATTTATGGACCGGTCTTTTGCAGTCCAGTTGCTGGTCTTTTTTTTAAAAAAATATTGTAGGACCGCAAAAAGACCGGTTTACATCGGTTGCAACCGGTTAAGCGTCACGTGCATAACACAACCTTGTAACGACGATTATTACCTTTAATTTGACCCTTTGTTCATCAAAAACGGTCAAGAATTGAGAAAGATATGACTAAATATCTTTATTTTTACAAGCTTTTTATTCATAAAACTTGTACCCAAATGATTTTGATTATAACTCACTTATATTTTAATTATTTTGATTCATTTAATTTTTTAATATGAGGATTTTAGGTAGAGGAATATTATCACTAACCATCAATGTAGACATTCATCACACATTTTATTCTTGTCACGGTACATTTTGCCTGCGTCTTTAGCAGAAGTAATTCGGTTTTGGTCATAGCTCTGTCAAATATTCATTAAATCTTTTAAAATTTGGTCAAATGACAGGTATTTACAGGCTCTACTATGCAATATAACTTGTTTAATTTTCAGAGTAATCATAGTTGAAATAAAAATGATTTTTATTGGTACAACAAAATTTACACCAAAAAACCAGTCTGAACAGGTCTTTTTTGGTTGCGTGGACTGCAAAAGACTGGTCCTAGGTGGTCTGGTCTGGTCCCCCCAATATCTGGGTCAGTCCTGGACCGGTTGCGGTCCATGATTGCGCGTTTTGGGTGCAAAAAAAAGAACTGAACCAGACCTTAAAACACTATGTAAACATTCTTCCTCACCCACACCACCATCCACAACATCTGACTAGTGCCACCCAGCACCAACCCAGCACCTGTTGTTAATGGCCACCACCACCCCGGCACACTCCAGCAGCGTAAGAATGACACTTCAACACCTCGTCACCAGCCCAGCAAGACAACAAGTGCCTGTTAAATTGACACAACACCAGGATGACAGTGACGACACATGCTGTCATCACCATCCATGGCCTTGCTCTGTGCCAACTCAGGTGAGTCCCTTTGTCCCTCCCCCCATCCCTCCAATCACATATAATCCAGATCCACATTGCTGACAGCAACATGGCAACTAAACAATAAACATCGGATCAACACGACACCATGGACAAATTGATGCAACATCACAGACAAATTGATGTGACACCACAGATGAATCAATGTGACACCACAGATGAATCAATGTGACACCACAAACAACACAACGACCTGACAAACACTCAACACATCAACAATGCAACAACAACCCAGGACGATGACGATGATGCAACAATGACACAGCATAATAACTACCCAGGACAACAACAACACAACAATGACCCAGGATGATGATGCAATGATAACGACACCAATCACACCATCCAGGATAACACAGTGACAACAATGACAATGACGCTGCATACCCCACCCATCCAGTGACACCCTATGTACACTTTCCACCACTGTGAGCACCTGCTCACAGTGTGATGTAATTATTTCAGTAGTAGTAGAATTTATTTACTGTAAAAGTTGCAGTTGAGACTGGTCTGAACCGGTCTTTGGGGGCAACTGAACCAAATAGGACCAGTCGTCAAAGTGTGGGCATCAGTTTGGACCAGTTGTGGTCCACAGTTGCCCCCTTTGGGGCCCAAAGACTGGACTTAACTGGACTTTAACACACTACTCATAGTCTGTGTCTCATCAAAGCAAAGCTGCCCATTCAACAAGCCCAAAAGGGCCTCAAGTTTGCATGCATTTGGGTCATTTGAGTCTTTGATACATGCACCAATAGTCAATACTGCCTTGAGAACTTTACAACGAGTTGGACAAGGCTTGATAACGATGTCATCATTAACATCTTCCCCACCCGTTATCTTGATGTTCTCATGTGCCTCAATTGAGTCCATAACAGTCTGATAAATTTCTTCATCAGACGTTTCTGTCAAGACCTGAGATTTCAAGGCAAAAGATGCAAACAAGTTGGTTTTAACTAGCTACAGTGGTGCATCACCATGAAGCACTGGCTGGTGAACTAATTACCTGGCTGGAACTAGTCTCACAGGGTTCAATCCTATGGGTTATGGTATGCATTTCCCCACCCACCAAGTTGGTGGACAGCCTGAGCTATGGGACACAAGAGGTTATGGGTTATGACAGGTTCCACTGTAGTGGTGCTGTTGTCAGGGTCCTTTACATATTTCCAAATCTGGAAAGTGTAGCTATACTACATTAAAAAATGGCGATAAAATGGCTGAAAAATCAGAAAAAAAATAGGGGGTGGTGCTCACTGTTGGTGATGATGTTTGGGGGTGCTGTTTTCAGGATCTAGTGTGCATTTCCAAATATGGAAAGTGAGGCTTTGCCAAATGAAAAATAGCAATAAAATACAGAAAAAATCAGAAAAAAATCAAAATGGTAGTCAGTATTGTTGGGGCACTGCTTTCAGGGCCCATGTCAGGGTCCTCTGCATATACCCTAAAAAGGAAATCTCATGTAGTTTGACCAAAAAGTGAATAAAAACAAGATACAGATGATTTCACCTGTCACATTTCATGTGATGGGTTGTTGATCACATGACCAATTGCCTAAAATGGTAAAAAACCAAAGTTATAGCCCTGGACTGTAGCTTTCAAAATAAGTTTGAATTATGTCCTAAAGTGCTTCTGTTATGGAGATATGAGGTAAAATATTTTTCTCAATACTGCATTTTTTTTGTTTGTGCATTTTTCTTCATGAAAACAACACCAAATAACATAATTTCAATACCTTTACAAAGCTGAGAGAAGGGGCTATAATTATACTATTATGGGAAATTGACCCAAAAAGGAAGGTGTATGCTGTGAAAGTGAAATTGACATGAATAGACTATAAAGACTACAGATGTAGACTACAAAGGTTACTGATAGACTACAAAAGTTGGACTTAGACTACAAAGTTTGCTGATAGACTACAAAAGTCAGACTTACACTACAAAGTTTAGTGATAAACTACAAAAGACTACAAAAAGACATAGACTACAAATTTTACTGATAGACTGTATATAAAAGTCTACAATACATAGGCCATTCACTAGAAAAGTTTGTAGTGTCTGCTTTTTGAGACTGCAAAAGTTTGTAGTCTGCTTCTCTGACATGTAGTTTGTAGTGTCCTTGACTATGTATAGGTACATGGGATATAGTTTGTAGTCCACTTTTCTAACATGTTGTTTATAGAGTCCTTGACTCTGGGTTGAAGGATTGAGATAACTTGACATACTGTGATTGCTGCAATTGGTTTTGCCATCATGCTCAGTTTGTCTTTCACATCAAGAGAGGCTATTCTATTCTTTCATGTAAGTAGCTACTGCCCTATCTCTCAGGATAGGTCTTTCTGCTGAATCCTGAAAAAAGATTGACAAAAATGAAATGAAATCCTTTCATTTCATTTATGGTAGCTGATCAAGATGGCTCATGGCAACTGTTGGGGCTATATTATGTACTACTAATGGCACTGCCCACATGGTGACATGCCTGTGTGGCTGAATCACTACACATTCAACTCATTCCTCACAATGTGAAGACCAGGTGGAACTCAACCTACAACATGCTCATGATGGTTGTGAAATATTGTTTGGCAATTGACAATATCACCACAAACAAGGCCCTCAAGCTTTGAAAGTATGAGTTGGATGACGGTGACTGGAAAATCATTTTGGATCTTGTTCGGGTATTGAAGGTGTGCTATTTCACTTTTGTTGTGCTGTAGCAAGCTAATTTTTGAATAGATATATAAAGAAGTGACACTGTTCTTCTCTCATGATAGTGCTGCCATGATTGCCCATGTATTTCCCTCAATGGACCAAATTGACAGTGCTCCATGATGCTGGGAACAACAGCCCTTACACCCTCTGTAAAACACACTCTGATGTTCACTTGAAAGTTGCTCAATAAATATTACTCCAAAACTGATCTGTTGAACATGTACTGTGTTGCACTGGGTATGTTATCCTTCAGCTTGCATTATTGTCCTGTCAACTCATGCGCTATAGTTCTCCACCCTCAACTAAAACTCAAGTACTTCCCACAACATGGTTGGGAGAAGGAATGGGTCAACACAGCTGCAGAGATAGTTAGGGAGGAGTTCAAGCAATACAACATATCTAACAAAGTGCCAAGCCTGGTTCATTTACCACATATCTAGTTATCATAAAACTAATCACTCAAGCACAGGCAACATCAACACTCAACACTGATGACATCGATTTGCTGGATATTATGATGGATGATTTGAAGGAGGCTGACAAGCTTGATGATTAACTTGCAAAACCTTTGGAGAAGGTTCATGACCCCCTTCAGTGGTGGTGGGATCACTGTGCCTCCTACCCAATGTTATTGAAGATGGCATTCAATTTGCTTAGCATTCCTCATGAGTTGGTTGGTGCTCATTTCCATTCTCTATGACCTCTAACACTATCTTAGCTACTTCAACAGCTGTGGAGCATGTCTTCTCACAGGGCTGCCAATTGCTACACTTCACCTGCAACCATCTCTCTGGAGCATCCATTCAGTCACTACTGTGCTTTGGTGACTGGAGTCAAAAGGACCTGATTGCTACTAGTGACGTTGTTGAAGCTATCAGGCACAGTAGTAGCATGAAACATAATTTTGCTTCTGCATATGTTTCTCCTACAAAAAAGGCCTTGCAAATCATTCCAAATATATACTGTATTTTAATTACATTTAATAGAATTGGTTCCTCATGTGGACACATGTCAGAAATAGATGGATTGGGTCAACCAACTTTGGATGACCTTTGGGGATTGATGCTCCTGCACAATAAATGTAAATAATTCTAAAAGCTTATTCTGAGGAGATCCTTTGTGCCCTACAGCTTCATTTGTCATAGAAACAACATCTGAAACTTTACCATATTTATATTGTGATAATCCTAAGTAGTTTCCCTCTGTCAAATCTGACCGAAATAAGCTGGATGGGACAAACCCTTTTTGGATGATTTTGGGCCTTAGACGCTGTTGGTACACAAATGTAAACAAATTTCGAAAAAGAATAGCTACTCAACCACACAATATACAGGGAAACATAAATAGTAAACAGGATCTAATAAAGGATCTTCTAGTATATATTTGAACAAAATAGGTAAATCACTTCTCAATGACCTCACAAGTCATTGTCATCCTGTGTCGTCACTGTGAGGTCATCATCCTGCATTGTAGTTGCATCATCATCATCCACTGTTGTCCCCATGTTGTCCTGGGTCATTGTCATGTTGTGTCATTGGAGAGGTGGTAGTGCTGGTGGTGGGTGCTGGTTGCCCATTGTCATTCGAGTGGTGGTAGTGCTGGTGGTGGGTCTCATTGCCTGTTGTTGTTTGGGGGTGATGGTGGGTGCTCATCGCCATCTGTGGGTGGTGGGCACCCATGGCTCATTGTAATGGTGGTGGGCAGTCCCCATCATTGGTGGGTGGTGGATTGTTCCTTGCTGTGGGGACTTCATGTCATGTCCATCGTTGTCCTGGAAATAAATGGCAGTTGACATGGCATGCCCAGTTAATTTGTTGGCATGCCACATTGGCCATTTGGTGGTGGCATTGTTGGATGGAGAGTACAATTAGCTACAACAGGGTGCTCTTGTAGGATAAACTCACCAGTACAAAAAGAGAACATCCCCAAGCCCTTTCTTCCCTTTGAACTCCCAAATATTGCAATTGGTAGCAAAGTCAAAGCATGGTGGGTGTAGAGTTTTAATTGAGCATATCCATTTGCAGACACATTGAGGCAGTTGTTTGATTGAGACCTTGGTTGCCACATCACTGTTAGTGACATGGCACCTTAGATTCAATGTCCGAAAAGAGAGGGGAGAGGTTGCTCACCTTGGTTGGCACAGATGGGAATGGCTGGGGAAAGTGACAATGTTGTGTGTTGTCACTGTCAGACAATATGGCACATCTGGTGGGGACCATTGATGTGTTGCATTGTCATTGTTGTGTCAAGTCAATGGGTGTTGAGTTGATGTGGCTGGTCCTCCTTTGCTGGTGACATGACATTGTCAGGTCATTGCTGGTGGTTGGGGGTGATGGATGTATTTGTGCTAGGCAGACAATGAGTTGATTGTTAAATGTTACCACCCATCAATGGTGCTCAGAAAATGCCAAGCGCTGAAGGAGTGCTGTGCACACTCATTCGCACACTTGTTATTGAGGGGAAAAAATGTGGAAAAATATTCCCTTCCTCTCCTTGCTTGATTTCAGTTGTTTTCAGCATGTTTGAGAAGTTTGCATCTGTTTGTCTACAGCTTCAAATGTGTCATCCAACTTCCCTATGTCGCATCCATCCACTTGTGAGGGTGCCATGAACATGAAAAAAGAAAAAAAGAAAAAAGTTCTACTTGTACAGTACTAAAATGTTTATGTTTCATTAAATGTAAGTGTAAAGGACAGATACTCTGCCTTTTGAGGCTCTGGGCACATGGAGGCAACTAATTACATTATGTGGCAACCTTTTGTTGATGGTTGTTTGTTATCTGGAAGCCCCAAAGAACAAAAGGTCATCTGGCACATAACTTGTGCATCCATCATCTTCCACACCTCTCATTGAGGTGGAATTTTTTTGAAAACATCGGAAATATATTTCTATATTACCTGGTAGCTCTGAGTAGCTGTAACACATGATTTGAAGGAGAAAAATGAGAATTACCACAATTGGATCATTCTGGTGAAATGCAGCTTTTGCAGAAGGATTTTGATATGGAAAAAACATATGTGGATGCTCTTTGGACAAATAAAACGTACACAGAATACAGGAAAACATACCAGTCATCAATGCTGATCCAGGGTGTACCATTTCTAAGAATTTTCAATCATAAAACATATCTGAGCTATATTTAGACTGGTAATAAATCACAAACATTCTGGATCCAAAAATAGTCTTTTTGGGCAAGCAGAACATACACAGAGCACAGAAAATATATCAGCCATCATGACAGATCCAGAATGTACCATTTCTGAGAATTTTCAATCATAAAACATATCTGAGCTGTATTTAGACTTATAATAAATCACAAAAATTCTAGATCCCAAAATAGTACAGATTTCAAACATTAGCACAACATTGAAATAAAATAAAATGAAAGAAAACCTAGACTAAGGTTGTTATATAGTACTTTTTTAATTTTTTGTGTATATTCTTTTGGTGAATGGAGGATGCAGAAACTTTTGGCATTGGGCAGCCTACAAAAATGCACCTTTCACAAAATAAGGCAAAGTGCAAGAATGCAGGGTGGGTTGGTCATATACTACCGCCTTGGCTGACTTTTTAACATTTACTCTTGTAAGCTACCCTTTGTGGGTTTTGTACCCACAAACCCTCATCAAACCCATACCCACTAAATACCTGTCCTTGTATGCAGGGTGACAGGTTTCAAAGGGTACAAGTAGGGGTCAGCCCAAGATGACCCTTGGTTTACCCATGCTCATCACTAGTGCTAATCCAGAAAAGTCATTTTGTGGAATACTTGGAATGAGTGTCAGACTCACCTCCAGCATATTTCAGAATCACTGCAGGAGAGTTTTACAAATACTTCATATGAGAGTTTAAAATAATATGAAGAATTAAGTACTAGCTAACCCAAGTATACAGAAATTTGAATCATATCAATTGGACTAGTGGTTGTAGAGATATAGGTGTAAGAAAAAGGCTTGTTTTAAGAGTCTAAAATAATATGAAGAATTAGGTACTAGCTAACCCAAGTATACAGAAATTTGAATCATATCAATTGGACTAGCAGTTGTTGAGATATAGGTGTAAGGAAAGGGCTTGTTTTGGGTATGTAGATGATGGTAAAAAGATAATATGAAGAATTAAGTACTAGCTGACCCAAGTATACAGAACTTTGAATCATATCAATTGGACTAGTGGTTTTTGAGATAATGGTGTAAGAAAAGGGCTTGTTTTGGTCAAATATGACTATTGGTAATACAGTAACTATTCCCTGGAACTTGGGAAGGATCTAGAATTATTTGTGTGGTGCAAGACTTTTGCATAGTCACTTTAGTTGTTGATGCTGAAGTTTTTTTCAAAGAATTGGATAACACAGTGATCATGGCACCCAGCTTCATGTACAACAACATGTCCCCTCCCACCAACAAGTTTTCTTACCCTTTTGAATACTGTACTAATTGTTGCACTCTGTGACTTGTGACCAAAATGACAAAATTTTGGTTTCGTCATTTTACCAGGGAAGGTGTGACTGTGAGAAAATTTTGTTGAAAGGGCAATGAACACTGGGGAATAGATGAGTAACCTACTGCAAGGTTTCACTTCTGTCCATAGATATAGAAAAACTTAGAGGAGGGAAAAAATCAATTTCTAATGGAAATGGAACCCAATTTCACACATCTTCAGACTGACCTGAAGGTTTCATCACTGGCCCCTGTGACTTGCCTGTGACCACTCAGAATTTCATCAATTTTGGACCCCCTGTGATGCGTGACTGACGAATTGATTGAATTAGTACAGTACCTGACCATTAAAAGTCAACAACAGTGAATCCAAGCTCTCTTCTGGTGTGCTCTTCAATAACTTGGAAAAGGGGAAGGAACAGCTAAAAAGTCCAATGAAGGCCTTCGGGAAGTGAGAAAAGCAATACAAGGCTAAGGATGATATGTAGCTTGGTATTTTAGCCAGATCCCACCTTTTATTCAAATTTAAGTGCTCTGGAGGCCAGATAAGGTAGGGGACATCCATAACCCACCAACGTCATGTGCCGTTACAATAACACTCCTTTATATTCATGGGGATTTGGAAGATGAAATATATGCAACTCAAGTTGCTTTAAGAGTAGATGTTCAAAATCTGCTTCCTAGAGATTATTGGAAGTATTATTAGGAAGCTATATACAAATTTATAGAAGGTGATCTCATGGAATGGTATGCAAAATATGCAAGTGGGTCACAAAGTGCTCACATTAGCTGCCTCTTCATTCTCCCCTTCAATCTTTCTCTTCTTTTCAAATCTTCTACTCCCTTTAGAGCCTCTCTGAAGGTTCTTCATCTTTTTCTGGGTGAGCTTTTTGTGTTTTGTCACATCTCTGGTGTGTCTGAGGAGATATTGTTAATTTTGATGTGATGCACCACTAAATGAGGTCTTTATTGTCCTCCACTGATTCCGGCCGGAATCTGGCGGAATCCGGGCAATTCCCGGAATTCCGGAGGAATCGGATTTGGCAGAGGGACCTGCCAAAGTGATAAAAAATTCCGGTGGAATTTTTGAACGGAATTCAAATTCCGCCGGAATGCAGGAATTACCCTTTATGGAATTGCGCTGGAACGGAATCCGCGGAATGTGTAAGGTGTCCAACGATGTCCAAATCGAGCGTCGGCAAACGCCGACACTCGATTTGGGCATCATCAACAAACAAACAGTCTCTTCCTCAACAACCACCACCACCACTGTCGACGACGCCCACCCACCATCACCTCCCCGCCACTGTCGCTTCATCGCCACCGGCACACCATCATCACCATCAACAACACCCGCCTTCGTCCACATCCGTTGTCCACAACCAGCACAACACGAACGACGTGGCAATGCCATGTCACCTAACAAATGAGCGCCGGCCACGTCAACGATGAATTTGTCGTTCGTCGTGTTCATTTGTGCTAGCCCACGTGAGTCCACTCTCCCCTGCTCTGTTTACTAACACCACAACCAGGGGCCATGTCACCTCCATCGGCGACGTGGCAACCAGGCAATGAACGAGGACATCGATCGTTGTCCGTCACCACCACACAACATCACTACAACACCACCACCATGCGATACGACCACCTCACTGCAATGTGCCAACGACCGCCCCACGGCAATGTGATAACGACAACGGAACCACCAACACGACGACCCATCAACATCTCGATGGAATCCAAGGTGCCACGTCGCTGATGTGGCACCCAAACGGCGAACGACAACATTGTTGTCGTTCGGCGTTCTTTACGCAATCGCGACGGTGAGCACCCCATCTATCCTCGACCCAACTCACCTTGCTAACCACAACACAACACACCCCGAAACCACCGCCGCCATCATGACACCACCCCCACCACCACCACACGACACCGATGAACACGACAACGGCGCGTGTGGCAACCACGCCACGTCACCCCGTAAACAAGCACTGGCCAGGTGCCACGTCGCCGACGCGATGGCGACGTGGCAACCAGACGGCGGATGAGAAGGATGGCGAAGGGCAAAAACGACGAACGACGACGTCTGTCGTCGTTCGTCATGTATTCATGTATTTTATAATATTGTCATGTAGGTTCCACATTGCTGTCAGCAACGTGGAACCAAACGATGAACGACAGGCATCGTTCATCGTTATAGTGTATTTTATGTCTGTACCTATTAATTAAATAGTTCATTTTGTTCTCTTGTATTGCTTGTAAGTAGCTATACATTATATACTCTTATATAATACTTTTTTATTGTCAATTTTATGTCTCTGGCTACTAATTAAATAGTTTCTTTTGTTGTCTTTGTAGTTCCTTTATTGATTGTAAATAGCTATACCTTAGATACTCTTATAGTACTTTTTCTGTACTAGTAGGCAAGGATTCCAGCTGGAATCCTGTCAATTCCGCCAGAATTCCACTGGAATTCCGCCGGAATTCCTGGATTCCGTCGGATTCCTGCGGAATTCCTGGATTCCGGCCGGATTCCGCGGATTCCGGCCGGAATCAGTGGAGGAATGAGAAGTATTGCACTAAATCTATGTGATGAAATGTATGATTTAGGCACAACACAAATTTACACAATTCTACCTCTTTGATTCTGAATCAATTCACAACTTATTTTGGTGCAATCCCTAGGTTTCTGATTTGTATCAAATTGCTGTAGTAATATTTTAGACATATTTCTATACTGTTGTCGCTCAGAAAGGCAATGTCACGCTTTTTCACATGATGTTGGAGGGTTATGGCTGTCCCCTACCTTACAGTAGTTTGCATAATTCCATGAACACTGATTTTTTTTTTTGGGCATGATGTGACAGATCATCTGATCAAGCACGGCTTTAAATAAGGCCAGATACATAGTCCAGACAAATTTTCGAAATTTTGACTTAGGCTACATAAAATCCGGACAGATTTTACCAAAATTGGTACAGACAAGAATCTGGAAATCAGCAATATTAGGGCCTGTTCGGGTCCCTGGTCTTTTCTCAGCTTAGGCGTTGGCTTAGCAAATTGATGAGACTGAAGCTGAGTTCCCACAGGCTTGATGTGATCATCACAATGGCATCACAAAGGGCAAGCTTAGATAATAAACCATAAATAACCTTACCTTAGTTCCTTTAATAAATCCCAGCTTGTACTAGTGCTCTAAAAAATCAGTGAAACTCACTAAACATCAGGGAAAAAGGTCTCAGTTCTCTCAGAATAAAGTTTACAGGCATAGATCTCACGAAATGTAATGCCTGTTCCTGACCACTGATTAACCCTCTCTATTTTCTTTACTGGGATGTTTTTAGCATTTTTGGTGTCCATAAATCTTTGTTAGCCACAGGAGGTGTAAGATTGTATTTTTTTAGGGGGAAGCTCAAGGAAGGAACAATGGAATAGAGAATATATGTACAGAGATAAATGTTGAAGGGTACCAAACAATGAACAGGCATACATAAACGAAATCCCAGGCCATCATGCGAAGCCAAAGCAGAGCAGAGTGCCACTGAACACGTCTTGGGCTCCGCTCTGATGACCGAGGCCATCGGCTTGGCTTTGGCTTCAAAATGGCACGATTTTGGCTGGAGGCCGACAAGAAGACCAGGGACCCGAACAGGCCCTTACATGTGAGACAAGGCCGGATTTGAAGGCCTGAGCATGTACCACGACATTCATTAGTAATTGTAAAGTATTGGAATGAATATAGACTGTGATTACATTTGTCACAAAAGTCCAAATATGGTCAAGAAAATATACCACAAAGATAGTTTTCAGGCAAACTTACAATAAAAAAGCTATCAGTTCTAAAATAAGTGCCAAAGATATAATTGTCTTGTAGATTCTTATTTTTGTTTTCAAATGCTGAAGTGATTAACATTGATCACACTAACATCTTGTAGATTCTTATTGTTATTTCCATTTGTTTTCAAATGTTGAAGCAATTGACATTGATCGCACTTACGTTAAATGAGCCAAGGGTGCTCATTTTCACAATTCCTTCAATTTTGACTCAAATTTGGACTCATTTTTGATTGAAAATTGAAATGAAAATTGGGGTGAAAATTGACCGAAAATCCTTACTGTGATCATATTCTCATTCCATTTTTTGAGTGCCATTTTTGGTATTGGGTTTCATTCTCCGATTTAAATTTGGTCCTACCCGAGACAGGAGCTCGTTATCTATTGGTTATGCAGTTAATTATCTACAACACGGCAGAGTTGCATTCAAGGCGGAGAGTTGAACACCCTCTGGCAATCCAAAATTTACCTGCTTTTCCAAAATTACTCAACCTGGGCGCTCACGGTAGCCAATTTTTGGCCAATTTTTATTTCATTTTTATTTCATTTTTACTGCAAAGAATGTCAAGTTGGCAGTAAAATTGAACAAAAATTGAGGTCGAAAATTGGCCGAAAATCCTTACCGTGAGCATCCGGACTGTTGGGTGCTTCCTGAACGTCCTCACTCATTCTTCTGCCAATACTCCCCCTTATGCAACTCGACTTGAATTGTACACCTATTAATGGTGGCTCTTACCACCCACCCCCCTCTCTCTTCAACCAACCCTTTCCTACCATCTACTCAAGTAGAGTTGAGTTGAGGAGAATACTCGGAAAGAAGAGCACACTATCCTTGTGGGGCCATCGATGACGGAATTCGCCGAAAAGCCTCATGTTTTTCAATCTCTTGTTCGTGCTCGTTACTCTGACCGACTTGCGGCCTGGTTACTCTGACCGACTTGTTACGTGCTGTGGTCGACACTGCATTTCGTGTTATCCTGTACTTGGATACTATTTGCATAGGTCTGGGGGCGCTGTGCGCCTTACCTTACTGCACCTTTCCTCTTCTTCTCTTCCCTTTTCTTCTCCTGATCGCATCTCTCTTCTCTCGCTCGGATCTCGCATCTTCTCGCACTGCTACCCTGGCACCAACCAATCCCCCTCCTCAATCAATGCCCAGACAAAGAGAACCATGGCTCCAACACGGCGGCATCTACCGACGCGTCAACGATCTCAACGACTCCACTTGGGTGCAAAGCAGTCCAGAAATGAATGGGGATGCGATGATGCCTGTGTTGCCTGTCGTGCCTGTTTTTTGGGAAAAGGACAGGGAGGGGAGGGTGAGGGGTGCTGGTGGGGTTTCGACGCCTGTTCGGAGTGGTAGTAGGTCGATGGGGAGTGGGGTTTCACCCGTGTCAAGTGGCGTTTCGCCAGTGTCCAGTGGAGTTTCGCCAGTATCGAATGATAATCGAGTATCAGAGCCACGGGAGACGAGGAACAATAGCGAGAGTGCGCACGGTTCGATTTGGAGGGCGATTAAGAGGTGGTTTTGTTAGTGCTCTCTCCCTCTCTCTCTTGCCCGCGTTGACTATTGACTTGACGCGATTACTTGGATAGTCCCACCGGCACCGGCACCCATTCCAAACGACCCACCCTCAGATCAAGAAAGAGAAGAAGAGGAACTACCTCCCCGCGTACAACCACACGAATGGAAAGCGCGGGGATACTACTCCCGACCAACACTCAACGGCGTCGAAGTTCGAAATTCACGCATGTCCCTTCCCTCTTCTCCCCTCCTCCCCCTTTCCCACTAACCCACTTCCTCATAGCGCTCTCGCCCAACACCCTCCTCCCACACCCAATCGACCCCGAAGAAATCTTCGTCTCCCTCCGATCTCCCACCGGAACACCCCACCCCGAACGCTGGATCCCAGGCCTAGTCCACCGCGCACTCCCACCCCGTCCATCCCGCTGGACGGACCCCATCCCAGGCGAGCCCCTCCCATTTCCCTGGGAATGCCAACTAAACCCCTTCATGGAACATATCCTCACCGGCCCACCACGCCTCTCCTGGTCCATCGCCCACGCACCAGCAACATCCATAACCTACGGACACACCGAAGCATGCATCCCACTCACCCTTGCCGACTTGCACCAACCGGCCACCTTCCCCTTCGTGACCCATTTTTACATCAACGGACTAGCGGAAGACTCGGCCCCCCATTTTGCGTGGCCTGTTATGGTGATTAACCATAGAGGCGTCAAGTGCGTTGATGTGTTTGAGGTTCTTTATGAGAGTTTTCAGAGGTATGTTGGTGCAGATGAACGGGAGAGGTGGAGTGGGACTAGGAAGGTGCAGGCTGATCAGGCGTATGCGAGAAGGTTGAGGGCAGAGAGGGGCCAGGCTCAGCAGGACCCGATGAGGAGGGTGGATTATCTTGGGCAGCAGGTTATGTTTAGGGGGTTGGAGCCTAATCCAGATGGTGAGGGTTGGATGTTGTTCTTGGGTCTTGGTTGAACACATTTTGCTTTTTTTCGTTGCTTTCTTATTTTTATCGCTCTATCATTCATACATACATTGCATTCATCAACAATCGCATATCTTTGGCAAAATTATTATTATATACAGTCATCAACCAGTCGATCACACGAAACTGCTCCGTCATTTTTGCTCACATCCCCTAGAAATTTAACATGCCTGTAAGGGAAGACTATATCAATATGAGTATGCTTTTTTTTGAAGCAATGGAAGCTCTTCAAGTCCTTAAAAAGTCTTATTTATCGGCTTTCATCAGGCTTGCCAGGGAACAATGAGTCCATTAACCCAATGACCTCGTAAAGTCAAATTTATTTTGATAATCCTCCGATCAAGAAAGCATAGGGTGCATCAATCAAATTTCTGTCGGGGCTTGTAGGGGCTGTTAGAAAGCAAAAGATGCGAAACGACGTTGAGATGCGTTCTAGATGCGTTTCCAAACGTACTGTTTCAACTAAAAGCCACAGCTCTCAACAAGGCAATATAATTTTTTTAAAAGCCCCAGATTGTGTAATGTAAATACTTCATCAGGTTTTGTACAATTCGGTTTTAGAGGAGACATGTACTTAAGGGACGTAATAGTGTCGATAAAAATGTTTGTGTCATTGTCTGATTGATAGTTTGTGCAATATCCATCATCACCTACCTCCTCACCCTCTTTGCTCTCGGCTTAGCAGCATTAACATCCCTCGCCCTCCTCGCTTCAACAGCAGCAACCCTCAACCTTTCCCTCGCCTCCCTCTCCTCGGCTTCCCTCCTCCTCCTTGCCTCCCCCTGCCGCCCAGCATCCAACTCAAATTCAGCAGCAGCAGCCCGCGCAGCTTCAACCCCCTCCCTCGCCCTCTCCATCCGAATCTCAGCAGCAGCCCTCTCCATAACCCTCTGCCTCCTCATCTGGACCAACGCACCGTCTCCGTCCCTCCCCATTCCCATCCTCCCCGCTTCCCCATCCCTCCTCACCCCCGCCCTGCCAGCTGCTTCTCCACCCGCCCTCCCCCTGGCAGCAGCCTCCTCCACCAACAACGCCTCCTCCGCCCTCCGCGCCCTCTCAAGCTCCCTAGTCTGCCTCTCAAACGCCTCCTGGGCAGCACGCATATTAGCTTGTTGCCGCAGCCGATTTCGTTCTGCTTCCATGTGCATCCCCGGGTACGGGTACGCCCCCATTCCTCCCACTCCGGCTCCGGCTCCGGCTCCCCCCAAGAACATCATAGGCTGCATGTGCACAGGTACCATAGGCGGAATGGGCATCATCATCGGCTGCATTCCCATGTTATACCCATGAGCATGGGGTTGAGGAGGCAGAGGCGGAGGTGGGGGAAGGTCGACTTTGATCTGTGCTTCGTCTGCGTCAGGATGGTCGAGTTTGTACTGCGCTAAAGCTTTTTCTGCTGCTTCTTTTACCTTTGGGGTATTGTTAGTAGGGGTGGTTGGGTCGGAAAAGAGGGAAGGAGGAAGGGTGGTACCTCATCAGCATGCCGCTGTTCAACTGGATCCCACAGGATACACTTTTTGTTATTGCTACTTGAAGGGTGGCCGGCCGGAGCCTAGCGGGGTGGAATCATCAAAGGAACTGTAACAAAAGAGAGACGCGTAGCATACCTGGTTAAAGTGATCATACCCCTTGATAACCTGCCGACATATATAGCAAGATAGAGTTTGGCAATTCGGGCAGGACATTTTGTTGCACTGCCACCACCACCACGTTAGCTTCCCCCTTCCTTTGGGATGAACGTAAACGCAGAAACGTACCCCCATTTCCTTGATGAACGCTTCAACGAAAAACATTGATAAATGGAGGGAGGGAGGGGAGAGGCAGGCCGGGTACCTTTTTTACACTTGGGACAATTACGCATGAGTGCACGAGCTGCGTGTTGAAAGCCAAGGTCAGCGGTGGTCAGGACGGGGTAGGAAAGATACGCACTCATAGCTTCTTCAATGGCATGTCGTCCATCGAGGTGTTTATCTTCTTCCATCTCTACACAAAGCACGCCCCATCAGCCTCGTTGCAGACCAAAGCTAACCAAAAGGTAAGAACGTACCCTTACAGCTCTTCGGCAAATGATCCTACCAAAAAAAGCCCCATCAATCCCCAATCCACGGAAGCAAAAACCAAAAAAGAAGAAAAACGAAACCCACCACCTTCTTACACCCCCTACAACTAACAACACCACACCCTCCCTCCTCATTCCCACACCTAAACAACCTCTCCTGCTCATTCTCAATAACACATTTCCATTCACAAAACGGACACTCTTCCAACCCTTCCAACCCAGCAGCCTCGACCTCTTTCTGTTGCTTCACCCTCTCGTATAACGCCATCAACTTTTCTGGCAGGAAGCGGCGTAACTCGGAGGAGGGGAAGGGGAGCGTGCAACCGGATTGGTGCACGCAAACGAGGTTGGCGTCATGTCCGCCTAGTTTTGATGATGCATAGGTTGAGATGCAGGATATGCAGAAGAGGTGGGCTTCAGGGCATTGGACCATTTTTTCCTGCGAGCGTGTGGTGGGTTAGATGAGAGGGAAGAAGGGAAAGACAGACAGACTTACGAAAGGGTACGTGGAGAAACAACACCCACACTCAATTCCATCTCCATTATCCTCATACTCCTCCTCCTTCTCCTCCTGAACTTTGCCCTCCTCCCGCTGCTCCAATATCCACGCCCTTTCAGCCTCAAACTCCGGATCCTCTCCAAGCACAGCCTTCCCCTTCCCATTCGAAGCCGTATACGGCTTAACCTTGCGCGAATACGGCCAGGGCTCTTGATTATCCTCCTTTTGCAGCCTCTTCTCTTGGGCGGAGAGGAAGAGGTACGTAGGCGCGTATAGAGTATAGTGTAGCGCCAGTTGCCGCCGGAGGTACGGTTTGGGTATGTATGGAAAGTCAGCTTGGAGTTGGTTCTGCAAGTTATTCAATCAATAAGGCTTCTTCGATGAAAGGAGGGAGGAGAGAGATACCAGAGAGAGATCAACGTAATATCTCCCCCTCTGAAACTGCCGCTCTGTACTCCCATAATCAATCTTGGCCTTCTTCACTGGCGCTGGGTCCTCTTCCACTTCAACCTTCCGCTTCCCCTTAGCTTTTTTCTCAACCTTGGGGTAACTCGCGTCTTCGAAAAGGGTATGAAGGACATGTTGGAGGACTTGAGCTTGGTACGTCGGAAGATGCTGTTCCACAAGCGCGAGGAGATGATCGGGTTGTACGTCTGGGATAATCTCAAGAACCTGCGCGACGACCGTGGACACTTTATCTTTTCCCTCTTCCACGGGGGCCGGTACGTCAGTGGGAACTGGAACAAAAACCTCGTCTGGGACAGGTTCGGCTCGCATAGCATCCGGCGCAAGAACAGGCGCATGCGGTGGTTCTTGAGGGGGCACAATCGCCGGTCCAGGAACTTGGACAGGGGGCTCGTTCTCCTGATCACTCTCCAGAAAAGGGGGAAACGCCCTCAGTTGTGTAGGCGTCTTTTCCTGTCTTCGATACAGGGGGATATTATCCAACCCTGAGGATCCTCCTCTTTTCGGCTGAAGCGTCTGGGACTCGGACCGGGGCTGGGAGGAGGAGGATGGTATCGTCCAGCTGCTACTGCTATTACTGGGGCCTGCAGCGAATTTGTGTCCTACGTCCACGTCCGATTCGGAATCTGTGAGCTCTATGACTGGTTCTCGTCTTGATCGTCGTCGGATGGGTGCTTTGCCTTTGGCTGCTGCTGGAATCCTGGGTTTAATACGCGTTCGGACGGTGGGGTTGTGCATTGACGATTCAGGGGATGAAGGAATCTCGATGATGCCTCCTACTTGCATTTCATCCGGTTTTTAAAGCGAGTGGGATGCGGTGGTATGTTGTTTTGAGAGCTGAGTATCATCACATGCCCAATTGTTAGATGGGAGGATAAAGAACGTGCAGATGGATGGCGGCGTACGTCTGTCCGATACGGATAGTGTGGGTGTCACGATGGAAGATGAGTTGCACAACTGCATACCAATGGTTGTCAGAAAGTGAATGCGTGAGATGGATGGACAGGGGTAAGTAGCTCGTACCTTAATATAGATGGAAGTCTTCACGGTTGTTCGGCTGTATTCAGTTCAAAAGCACTTCGAAGCCTGATTCTACAACATTTGCTGTTAGACACGCAGCGAAGACAAAGCGAAATGAGGCGACTGCTCACATCTTCGTGATGCAACTGCGGGTTTCGTGCACACAAAAAAGGAGTGGTGATAGTAACAATGACGCCCAGTAATCGATTACAGGGATTTACAACAAAGGATCTGCGACTGACTTGGCTGTGGACGTTTACTACAGATTCGATGTCAGATAATGAAGGGGTAGATGATAAAGGCGATTAACGCAACCTGATAGACGCGTTCGTTTAACGATTAAATGACGAATCTCTTCGTTATGCTTTGTAATGTCTTGTAGCGTCAAAAGCTAATGTGGGATGACTACTGTTCAGAATTGCGTTAGGCAAAGGCGAATGGATAATTACGCGTTTTTTAAGTAGATTCCTAGATGCCTCGAGTCACGGCGGGACACCTTGAACAGGAAAACGGCGGGATTTTTGGATGGTGGTCGATGAGTCGACCGGGACGAACTGAGTCGTGCGCCTGTGTGTGGCAAAGGCCTTAGGAACAAATAACTATTTTCATCACATTATCCCAAATTATCCCTTGAGGACAGGTACAACACAACTCGTGTCAGCCTTGTGACTTCCTGCACTTCAATATCTTTGGCTTGTGATTAGAAGACGAGTCAGCGACTCTGACAACATCTGAATTAAACCAATCACAGTACTATGCGGACAATGCAAACGAGAAACAGTGTATACTTCAACGGCGTGGGGCGCCACTGCTTATAACATCAATCCAGATAGAAGAAATAAAGCTCAAAGATCGATTATCGGATTTTTCTTATAAACCTCGTTGGTCGCGGAGGCAGTTCATCATTACAACCTACTGCTTTCCGAATCCCGTATGACTATCCCAAGCAAGTGAGCCTCCACCTCTCCAACGCAGCCACTTTTATCAAGACAATATTTACTTTTTTAGAGACGGTCGACAAGCGTTAACGTTATCTCGACAGGCGGGATGAGCAGCTGGATGAAGAGCTGAAACGCTCGCCTTTTTGACTACCTAAACTCAACGGCCCGGGTTATGAAATCGTGTTCTTATCGATCGTCCTACAGCAAATCGGAAATGCTGAACATAAGCAGTAAGGGACATCATACAACACCACAAAAATGGATGGCTTGAAAGTTCAAAACTTCCCTCAGGAATCGACTGCGGAAATACAATTTTACACCCTGCAAAAAGGCTAGGCTTGATCATTTCATGATTGCCTGTGTATGAGCGCTTTTGAACTCATCTACTTTGCGGCAGGGATATTCCAGCCCAAAAAAGAGCGCCCTTATTAACTACCTTCAGCCTGACACGAAAGTCGTTCGTCAGTAATTTGGGCGCTGCTAGTCACAAACGCTTGACTTACTCCCTTTTTAAAAATTAGAGCAAGGTGCGCTCCAGCTTTCTTGGTGGTCCTCTACTTATACTAATATTACCAATCGCAAGCCATTGAGAAGGCCTGGACCCAGATAAAATCGGAAACGCACATCCACTTCTCTGAAATGACATCAAAATGTCGTTAATGCGACAGTCATTTCTTTACAGGCGTGAATTTACTTAAGGTAGTTCAAAGTTCAGGTTTCGGAAAGTTTAGGACGATCCACAAGCTCTCAAAGTTGATATTCCATTGAATTTCGGAGCAGATGCAGACGCCAAGCGTATGTCTCTCACTAACCTCTGGTGTTGGTTCATTTTTGACGACTACTTCACCAGTTATGTGTGTCCAATGCCTGATAAGGGGAGCTTGTCCTTTCACCAAGGAAAAGGGACTTCGGGGAATTGCGATGTTTCTGCCTTTCAAGCACTCATTTAAACACCTCAAGATTCCGCTTGTTAGGGCGAGTGCGGTCTACACTCTCAACGAAAACTAGCACCTTCAAGGTGGTCAAACTATTTAGCTGAAGGAGAGCGATGAGCAATGCATCAGAATGTTCTTGCGAAATGCCGGCGAAGCTATGCACCTCCACCAAATGATGTCTACAGATACAGATTGAGCTTCCAAACTCAAAATGGCGCCATCTCATCCAGGAAATCCTACGGTAGTTTTCTATGTCGATATGCACATACGCAGATGAATTTACCATTTCACTGTTTCGGCATTTCCAGCCATCATCTACCTTTCAACCTTTTTCAAACTGTCTCGTTTCTATGTAGTATAAATGGCCCGCCTAAGTTTATTTAAAGTAGTTTAAGTATGATTTACATCGAAACACCTATGATTACTCCAAGATAGTCAGCCAACACTGAATCTCGGCCTTCCGGCACACCAAGGTTGTCGGCGGCAAGTTCCGCAAGGAATGGAAGATGGGTTAAGCACCATCAAATGGAGGACACATTGCTGAAGAAAAACGGGTTGAAAAATGGACTGAAAAATGAACCGAAAAATGGGATTTCACGAAAAACAGCCTCGAGAGCACTTTTTCAAGAATTCCTGTTTTTCTCGTCATTTTTGACCCTCTTTTGACGTTGTTTTTCAGGGAAAAACAGAATGAAAAATAAAACGAAAAACAGCCGAAAAACACTACTGTGAACTACCCTATTCCCTGCGCCCATTGGCAGTTTCACACTTTACTTTTTTCAACTTGCGTAAACGAAAAAAGCCGAAAAAGTGGCAAGCTAAAAAACCGGGCCCAATTTTACAAAAAGTGGCTACAGTCAAAAGCCTCATAGCCCATACACCTCAAACAAGGGACAATCAGGCAGTTGATCAAAGTCTTTGATGGTGATAAGCACGCGCCTGTTCTGCGCACGTAAATCTGATTTTCCGAAGGATAAATTCGATTTCCCGAATATTCAACGACTTTGCGAATATGCCGAAGAATCTACACTGCAAACAACTTTATCACCCTTACCAGATTCCTCGAAACCTTTGGAGGTCATTGACATTATTCTGACAATTTTATTACATGGTCCCTCCTGCACTGCAAGTGTTTATCTGAAGATTTCATCATGTGCTTATGCTTCCATGGCAATTATCTGAAGTTTCAACACTCACTATGCATGCACTACAACACATCCACAAAACCTTCACAAACATGCAGACATATATTCTGCTGTAACTCCGAAACATCATGTGCACCATCATACATCTCCAAGTATTTTTCCTGCATGAAGCACACTCACTCCAAATATTCAGTATTATTCATTCATATCACGCAGACCGTTTATTAGTGCTTGGAAGTCCATCCCAAGACTGAAAAAAGACTGCAACTGGGCCGGACCAAGGCTGCAAAAGACCGGACCTGCAGTCTCAGTCTTTCATCTTTGAGATTATAAGACCGCAAAAAGACCGGTTAACATGGACCGGTCTTGTCAGTTAAGACCGGTCTTTTGTACCTACATAATAACCCTTCAAAATGCACCTAAGATCATATTCTTACTTTAATGTTCTTGCACTTGTTCAAAAGCTAAGAGGCATGGAAATAAATTTAACGGCTCACAATTGCAAAATTTATTGCATATATAGTTTAAAAACCAGTCTTAAACCGGTTGTAACCAGTTTGGACCACAACCAGTCCAAGACTACAAAAGACCGCAGTCTTGGTCTTTTCCGGTCTTGGTCTGGTCTTTTGATGTTTTAGGAAAAGTGTGGACCGGTCTTGGTCTTGGTCTTTTCATTTTTGGCCAAAAAACCGGACTGGACCAGACTTTCAAGCACTACCATTTATAGGATCTTCAAGAACCTTCGGACACCATCTCCCCTTCTTCCCACACACTCCAATCACAGTGGTATACTTCTCCAAATATTTCTATTGCGAAGGATCACACACAGGCATGCGCTCTGGTATTCATTCACTTCTATCAATCCGGCATCTTTCTATTCACACTTTTGAAGTTTAGCATTAACCTTGGATCAATCGCCAAGCACAGCCAGCCCTTCCCTCCATTCTCTGAATATATTGGTGCCTTTCCACCCTTCACTTATCCATCTTTTATTTTCATTTTTATTCTTACTACTTTCGTGTTTCTCTGATTTTCTACTTACTAACTTTGTGTTTCATATTTTGGACCTTTGGCTGATAAACATTTCGGCATTTTGCTGTAATCTTTGCCATCATCTTACACACTGTGTGCACTCGTCAATTCTCGCATCGCTCATCATCTGAATATTCATTTCTTTTGCATTGTCCCTAAACTCCTCATCCTCATCCCAAATCTTCAAACACACTCCGGATCCCATACCTTAGGAGTTGTGTCTACCTTGCTTATTTTGTTTTTGAGAAGCCAAGGAACTATGTCTCGCAACTTTCAGAGCCTCTCATTTCAACATTAATCTATTCTGAAGGTTTTTATATCTGGGTTTTGGACTTTCCATACACATCTACAGTGTTGTAGGTGTATCAACAGAATCCTTGACAAATGAAACATTTTTTAACCATTTATGTAATTAGAACATACCTATGGGACAAATTTTATTTTGACAGAGTGTTTGCCTATTGTTCAAAGGGGCAACAAATGTAAAGAAATTGATGTTACTATTTTTAAAATGCATATTAAGATACTTCCAGGGGACAAAGTGCCATTAAGTATTTAAATGTACAAATGGAAGAGATTTCACAATCAATTCAATTTTTTTCTTAAGTGCCACGAAATTTTATTATTATGATTAAAGCTTTACCTAGGTAACACAGTTGCAGACAAATTTAAACAATAAGCACATCAATTGTTTTTACTGTGTCAGCCCCCTTGAACAAACTGTCAGAGTAAAAATTGTCCCATGCATGTGACCTAATCACATAAAAGGTGCAAAAATGAATCATTTGTCAGGGAATCTGTCAAATGCTTCACTTAACTGCCTAATTATCCCTTGTTTGAGGTGATACCTTTCAGTGGACAGTCCAGGCTATGGGTTTTTGGAGGTTATGAGTTACAGGGGGTGGGAAAAACATAAACACTCACCAAAGTCATGGAAAATCTTATTTTCTTTGTAATAATAGATCTGCTTTTGAAGACAAACAATCAGGGCCATTTGGGTATGTCAGCCAAGAACTTCAAGAGGAGCATAGATCTGAGTAGTGGAGGAGATTTGAAATGGAATAGTATCATATTTTTTGTAATCTGAGTGTTACTTGAGATTTGGTCAGATGTCTTAATTTTGTAGAATAGCTTTTCAGCTTTTCCACTTCTCCACTTGTGGCAAGTCAAAAAGTGGCTAAAGGCTGAAAAGTAAATTGTTAACTTGCTGATGCCTCCAACAGCTGTGTTTGGGGTAGGTCAAGAATTCTCTGGTCAGCATTATCATAGCTGCATATCAAGAATGACTCAAGTTTTTTGGGCCATCATTGAGATGATTATATTTTGCATCAAGCATTGTCAAAAATGCATGGCTATCCAACACAATTGAACCTTTGTGCTTGATGGATAAGGCTTGGCAGAAGAAAATGCCTTGAAGACTCTGCACTTTCATGTGAACTGAGAGCAATGAGTATATTGAAAATGGAGGGCATGTTTGTTGTTGATCAATTCTAGTCAAGCATACTCTGGCAATGAAGTGCTGGACTGATACTTGGTTAATTAGTCCAGCTGGAGGCCCAGAAGAAGAAAAAATGGGAGGTCTCAACAATTAAGCCTCAAAGTTGCTGCACAACCATATATTGACTTACACCAAGTATAATGAACATTACTTGCCACTGTATAGTTGCTATTGAGCCTACCAGTTTAAGTGGTGGAAGATACTTTATCACTTCTCAGAGTTGATGGTGCCAAATAAATACCCTCAATGTGAAATGTGCATCCTTTGTGGAATAGCATCCCTGTCTAATTTCACAAATGGATTACAGGAGGTCAAAAACTTGTCATGAAACCAAAGTCAAACCAAAAAAATGAACAATGCTCAACTTTTGAAACTGATACCCTCAGCATCAATCATTAATATAGAAATGGTGTGAGCTCAAATTGATTTCCTATCAAAATTTAAAATACTGTAGTACCATAGAAATTAATGTGGACACATGAGACAAGGCTGGATTTGATGGCCTAAACATGTTCCACCACATTCATTAGTAATTGTAAGATATTGGAATGAATATAGACTGTGATTACTTTTGTCACAATAGTCCAAATGCAGTCAAAGTTTATATTTATGCCAATATTTTAATGAATGTGGTGATACATGTTTAGGCCTTCGAATCCAGCCTTGTCTGATGTGAACTTTTTGTCTTTGTTGATTTCTCAGAGGTTATGTAAGCTTTATGTCAGCTTTCTGCGCCCTTCCTGAAGACATCATTATCATTGTGTCCTCATTGCCATGTCCACCCCTCACATTATCTACTCCATTTACCTTCAATACAATCTAGTTCCATCACCTATCTACATATAATCAATCAGATTCCCCTTTCATGTGCTTTACTCTGCTTGGTTTTGGTGAAAAAACCAATGTTGAAGAACCAGATGATCTCAGCTCTCCTGGCCCCCAATCATCTCCCATTCCCTACCAGCAAGTCAATATATCCCAAGGAACTCAGTTCACAAACCTAGTAGACATTGTAAGGTGGTGTAGGGTAAATTATGGTTGATAGTAAGAAATGGTGGGCATATTGTGATGGAAGGCAGGGGTCATGTTGGTGAGGACAATGAAGAATCATTTTGATTGTTAATTTGAGGATGTTTGGGTAGCCAAGGTTGCAAAGGAGTGGAGTTGAACACAGTAAGGCATTAATGGAGATAAAATTATAAGTTTATAAGGGTATGTGGAGCAGATTACACAAGGGATGGATGTAGCAATAAGGACACAATAATAACAATGCGTTCAGATAGGGTGCAGAAAACTGTTATAATGCATGCTTACATAAGGTAGAGGTCATCCATACCCATCTAATGTCACGTGATTAGTGTGACACCTTCCATTTCCGAGCCGTGTTTTGTGAATAATTGCCTCAGATATTCCAGGGGCACTTTGTAGCTTAAATAAAACCAACATCTTGTTAACAAACTCCTATTGTACGACCCAAAGGCATAGACTTAGTACTAAAATAATTTCTGGTGATAAAATAGCGAAAATGATGGTAAGTCGCGTCAATATCTGTGACACGACTTGCTTATGTCTGCTCATATCTTTTTTTTCGCCTCTACTGGACTGACAGGATGGGACGGCAATCCAAGGTGACAATATAAAAGGTAAACAACGTGAATGGCACTTCAAGTGGTTCGGGAAGGCCAGCGAAAAAGCAGAGGGTTGAAAATGAGATGCCTACACAAAGGGTCTCAACAGCAGACAGGCAGCTTGGGCTGCAAGAAAATACAAGGGCCACCGCATCCTTCCAGAAAGTCTTATGACTGATTTGGAAAAGTCTGGAGTCAGTTAGGTATTATTTTGAAACATATTCCCATGCATTCTTGATGTTTTCTTGTCTGACTTCTCCAAATGCATATGTATGTCTTCAAATCTTCTTGTAATCGTCATATTATATTCTAAAAATTTGTATAGTTACACTTATTGTCATTTTAAACAGAAGTATGGAGCCAGATTTTTTGATATCTCACTTGGTCGATTGTATTCCATATATTTAAGAGGTTTGCACTCGTTTAGGAAGGAATGTCACAGAAAAGTAACTTCATGTGACGTTAGATGGGTATGGATGACCTCTACCTTAACCTCTGAGCAATTGATAAGGACAAAGGTACATTGATGTTGTTGGTGGGGTTACCTGTGAAATTTCACAGATTTTGGACTAGCAGACATGTAGAGTTACATTTTTCAATTTATTTATGGAAAATTGTAAAGAATTGAGTAATCTACATCCCTACCAAGTTTTGGCATGACAGACCAAGAATTGATGTCACAGTGGCCCTTTTGGCTCCCACTCAGCTTTGCCTAAAGCAGGGAGTGTGGGAGCTTGGAGCTGAGCTGAGCTGCCAAAATGATGGCTCCAATTCAGGCACAGCAGCTCAAATCATGGCTAGCTAGCAGCTCATTACCAAAAAAAGAAACAACTATCCTAGTGTTGTACTTACAGTCAAAAATCCTTAATAAATGCATGGAAGTAATTCAAAGGATTTCCATCACTCTCCTAAGAACCCCAATGTGTCCCTGTCACTTTTTCTGGCCATAAAATCAAGAGATCATTGATCTGGTTACTTGCATGCATGACAATATTTGTTTGGTCACATGTTACAACTAAAAAGTCACATATACATTATTTCAGCTCTGTACATATGAGCTCTTGCTCAACAGCCTTCAAGTTTGGCAGAATAATTATATACATCCAAGTGGTGAGAACAGCTCTGCTTGGCTATTTTTGGCTCAGCCAAGTCAAGCCAACCTCCAGCAACACTACTTTTGGCAGGCTGAGTGATCACAATTTGGGCTGGGCCCCTCAAACCTGCTGGGGGTGTAGCTATGGTGCTGGCCACCTGTAGGCCACTACTTTTGTACAGCTGAAATAACTTGCCAAAAAAAGGTATTTTTCTAAGTGATCCGATAAAAACTGACCAAGTTATTAATTGTGACCATTTGCTCAACTTGGCCACCATCCTAAAAAGGAAGTTCAGGGTCCTAATCTAATCTAATCATATTTTTTAAGAATCAAGTTGGCCTGTCTAGAGTCTCAGGACAATGTCTGTGAGAGGTATAATTGCAAGTATTATCATCTTTGACATATTTCTGAGAATTTTGAACATCTAAAGTTGCAGCAGTGAGACACCTTTAGTGAGGCTAACTTTTGAAAAATTCTCTGCTGATTTGGCCACTGCACAGCCACTGTCCCAAAGTAGCAGCCTACAGGTGGCCAGCACCATAGGCCATTTCTCAACGGATTTGAGTGAAAAAAATTGCAAAAAATTCAGCAGATCAAGGCTATATGGCTGACACCTTAAACCTGTGAAATTCCACAGGTGACATATGGAAAGAGGCCATTTGCACCTGTTGAATAACAGCCATAAATGGGAGCCAACAGACTCAATGGAAAAAATGGTCCCAACCTGTAAAATCATTTATAGTTGTGGGTCATACCATATGAAAAAAAATCTACCCCATGTTCTTTTTAAATTCCTGGTACCTTATTGTATTTTACATGCCTGATATCTGGTTTGGTAAAAAATTAGTAAGTTATTGTAAATTACACTTTGTAAAAATACCCCGACTTTTACATGCAACCCTAAATCAGACCGTTCTGCTTATCGAATAACAAAAGTTGAAAGGAGTGAAGAGTTTGTTCAAAGTGCGCAAAATTTAGGAGCCTTTGTTACCGTCGATCGCATCACAGTCGTAGCACCAAGCAATGCTTGGCATTTACTAATTCCGATGACACACACAGCAGCTGTGCATGCATTTCTCCTCCTTCACCAAAACAGAGCCTCGTATTTACGTGAAGTTCAGCAGAACAACTTCCAAGAGCGATACCAGTACCGGTGGCTTGAAATTTCCCTAGGCGTATCTTCGCTTTTACAGTACTAGAACCCTTTAGCAAGGCTGATCGTACGCACAAGAGGCTGAGCCAAAAATTTGCATTGAAACAAGACATCTTTCTTCCCTGTTGACCACCACCACGGATATGCAAAGGGTGTGGTCCTCGTACCTTGGGCACGACACTCAACGCCAAGCTCAAGCTCGCCAAAACGAACTGGTGCGACATTTCTTCCATTGATCCTCTCTTAATCTGACAGGCCTCATTGCCGGCAGCTCCAGTCGTGGTAAGTGACTTTCGACTCCGCAGTATCTACTCACTGAACCCGATACTCAACGCCCGCTCTAGGCCCGCCAGACAACGCAACGACACCACCGCCTCCTCCATCATGCCTGGCAGAAACCCTCCAATAGATGTCCCGAACCTGTCGTACACCTACAACGCCCCGGGATCGCCCAGCTCTCGGAACGACTCCTTCGGCCCAGATAGTAAAGGCGACATGTCTATGCTGAGCAAGGGCGATATGAGCACGGAGAGCAGCAGTGTCAGCTTGTCGGTCAACTACCTCCCTAGCAAGTTTTCAAACAGCATGCTGGCGTACCCCCGGAACCGCAAGTCGAAGAAGGGGATCAGCTTGGAGTATCCGAAGATGGGCGGGGGGGTCGAGGCGTTCAGGACTGGTGAAGCACGCATGGGCGGGGAGAATGAGGACGAGGACGGCGTTCCGACGAGGAAGAGCTGGTTTGGTGTACGTCCAAATAAAAAGTTGCGTTGGAACAAGTTTAAATGGGTCCTGTTCACCGCCAACACTCTCGTGCGCCCCTTTCCTTTTCTGCCTTCGTGGTGTGCAGGATCCGGCTAACATTGACACCGCACAGTTGACATTCTATTCCCTCTGCTCACTCATCATCTGCCTCCTCATCTGGTTCGACGTCTGGTCGCACGCGGACGTCGTCCGTGTCGGCAACCGCCCCGAACTCGTTGTCTCAACTCTCGCCGCCACTATGGGGATTTTCACCGCCACTCTCGGCTGGGCCGGAATCATGATGAACAACCGCTCCTTTCTGGCCGTATACACCTTCCTCCTCTGGATCGCCTTCATCTTCCTCCTCGTCCCCGGATACCTCACCTACAAACGGCACACGTTCAACCTCGAAGGCAAGATCAACGCACAGTGGTCTCGCGACCTCGGTGCGGATGGTCGACTGCGGATCCAAAACCAGTTGAGTTGCTGTGGATATTTCAGCCCGTTCGTCGAGGCGACTGTAAGCCAGACGTGTTATGCGCGCAGTATGCTGCCGGGGTGTAAGCTTGACTACCTGAGGTTTGAGAGGAAGGTGCTGAGGAAGTGGTATACGACGGTGTTCTCCATCGTCCCCGTGCACATCGTCATCATCGTCGCGGGCTTGTTGTGCTCGAACCACGTCACGTATCGTTTTGGAAAGGGGATGATGCCCAAGGCGTATAGGTTGAGTATGACGAGTATGGCTGTTATCATGGATAACTACGCAACGTGAGCTTTCACCTTTCTTTCTTTCTCCTATTGCTTTTCAACCACCCTCTTTTCGAAGGCAACTGGCAGAACAGTACGGCTCGGAAGTAGCGTCTGATATCATTTCCCGCTCTCGGTCCAACCTCCACCTCGATTCGATGCCTACTATGGCGTACACGCCTACAAACAAGACGCCGTATAATGATACGAAGTATGACGCACTCAGCAAGACACCGCTAGACGAGTCTCTTTGAACCCGGATTTGGGTCCGATGCAAGACTTCTCTGGGCTTTCCAAATTCCTTGTACATTCGCAACGCAACGGTCAGCATATATTAGATACGAGGCAGAAGATAATGGAACTGTAGCAGCTATATTTGTATAAAAGTACAACATGTTAAGATATGAATAATAATAACAGGTCATCTCTATCCTGGAATATTTTACATAGTCAAGTACGATGGGGGCAATGAGCTGCAAGGGTGCCAAGCAAGTTCAATACGGGCCGGAGGAACTTGTTGTCCAGTCAATGACATCATCATCACTTCTGGCTCTCACAAAATTGGCTAGTGAAATTTCCACTGGCAGAACCATTCGATTCTAAGAAGCGGTAAGGGAGCGGAGCAGGCAGGTTGGCCTGGTTCTCTGGGAGAACTAGGCGAGCTGAGAGAACCAGGCGACCTGCTTGCTACCTCAGAATAAATGTAAGTACTTCATTATTAAAATTTATCGTTCTGCGCCGAGCGGTATATGTGCGGCTTGTGACCCTCTAGGTTAACGGTCCCATGAAAGCAAATTGCAACCCATGAATTTTCGAGCTATCGTCCCGGAAACCACGTGGAAAATGCAAGCGCGCGTCTCTTGCCAATAGCCGCACTATCTCAAACTCCATCAGGAACAGCGCCTCCTCGTTCGTGGAGATATGAGGGGATTTGTTGAAGCAAAAATTGCATACCGAACCACAATGTGCAGCTCGAAAATATTCGATGGCAATACGGGAAGTCCTTATAGGTAAAGCGACAACGCGTGTCTGTACCTGGAGTTCGGAGAGTACGTCCGGGCTGAAATTAACCAACGTGAACAACGGATCTCCGCCAAGTAATCTAACACAGAAACCCCTTTTATCTCCGAGTCGTCACCAAGCTCAATTTCCGAGTCGTGATGCCCTTGTCATCGGCGGTCGCAGCGCGACTATCCCTTCTCCAACGATCTTCGACCCCGAGAATAAGGTGATGGGGATCAACGAGTAAAATTGTGCGGGGTGAATATCAAAACATTGGTAAGTTGCAGTCCATATTGAGCGACGATATTTCCTGGATCTAGACTTTTTTACATACGTCATAGACTATGTCTATTATTAGACGCTCAGTGAGCGACTGTATCCTCGCAGCTCCTGAATCGCGAAAGGAGCAGAGGCTTGATAGCATCATACTTTCAGAAATAAATACAACACTTGATAATTCCAAGGGGTGCGATTCGCATTTAAAGCATAATGGTGCGCGGAATCAGTGAGTTACAAATTTAGGAGAACCGATATGTTTTCCAAACTTTGACAGGTCGCTCATGCACTGATTTTTTTTTTCGAACACTGTTCGGCGATTAGCAACTTGAAAATGACTTTCGTCCGTGCAAATTAACATTTTTCAGGCCCCGGTAAAGGTTTCAATGTCCCACGTTTGATAAACCAAGTGGAATTATTTTAAAATTGTCCAGATCCCTTTGCCGAATTTATGTACAGCGATATCCTACGTAAAACGTCGACTTTACTCGTTTCCCAACGCTGTACCAACAGATAAGTATCCGTAGACACGTAATTAAAACTATGCAGCGCATCTCACCAATCTCCTTGCCTCTACAGCTTAAGTGGAGGGAGTAGTGCACCTCGGTAGCAAAAAGAAATAAGGGTAACCCTTTGTTGGTTCCTCAACGGAGGAAACTGGGTTTTAGAGAGTTAAGGGTGGACCACTTCCACAGAGAAAAGATGCATAACATTACCAGACGCACCATAGGGTCGCCACTAAAAAATTCCGCCAATGTTTGGCATGCAAATAACGCTCCGAACTTCGTGATGAGTCAAAAAAGATATGACATCGACAACGTCATAAATGCCCGAGCCCACCGGATCCTTGACATTTCCACCTAAGTAGTCCAGAAGCAGCACTAGGTGGTGGCTGGGTGCGCCGAGAGCGTAGGCGGACGCCATGAATTAAATGCTATTATTGTCTTAACTGTGTATGCTTCAGACCCTGAAATAAAATAGTTATGGATGGGGAAATTGTCACCACCAAAATGCACTATACCAGATGATGCGAGAAGGCGAAGTGATAACGGCGGAGGTCCAATACCTGACATCTGCCGGAGCCTGACTCTCCTCATGGGGAAACGAGAGGTCACACTTTGAGGGTCTGTATGCCTTTGAAGGAGGTTCAAGAACTGATTCGGTGTCATCGGTCGTGGCACATGGCCACGCTGAGCGACAGAATGTGCACGACCCTCAGGGCAGTTGAAATACCTGTAGGCCAACGGCTTAAGGGAGCTGATGAATAGTTCTGGCGCATTGCAGCGTGCTTGAGTCGTGGTCGTGTGTGGGTCCTTGTGATTTTCATTCAGGTTGATTGACATCCGCTTTGAGATTGACTTATCCTATCCGTGAAGGTTCGTGAGCTTTAATCATAGATTAGATGAGAGTGCTTCAGCCATTGCGGTCGTTTTGGTTACGCCGGATACCAGAGTGTGATGAACCAAGATCGCCGTGCGATCGTGTTGAATTGACAGAGGTGGACACCCATCGTTCATTTACCAGCAGATGTTGACTGGGTAAACTCCAGGGGATATTAGCCTAGCACATCCGCAACGTGCCTTCCAAAAGAACGGAGAAATGGAATGTATAATTGTACCATAGATATATTGCAAGAGCCGTTGGAATTGAAATTGCGCAGTCTGTATAAATATCGTCAATGAGGTTGTACCCGTGTAGAAACGAAGATACCCAGGAAAGGAAGGAAGGTCTTGCGGGGGTGGCAACAATGCCGAGTCTGATGAGCCAACCTTGGAGCGTGCACCTTCCGTTCCTGCAACAGTTCTTCAGCCTCGTTGCGATATCGGCTCAAGTTTACACGCCGAAAAAAAAATGCAAGCTGCTATCGGTACGTGCCCCAGTTAATCAAACCGGAGTGCCAGGTCGTCCAGATGCGTACGATTTCCAAATCCCTTTGGGTTGTCCAGTGATTCCGGATTAGTAATTCTAGAGATAACGAACGAGAATGCGCCGGAGAATCAAAAGGCTTTGCGAAGCCCCAGTAGCTGGCTGCCTCCGTTGAGTCGGATGGCTTGGATTTGAATTTCACAAATTTGCAGACAGGTGGTGGAGGAAACAGGTTAGCGCGTTACGATCCCTAATTGTAGTATATGTGAATATCTTGGGAGTGAGTTGCTCTTTCGAGGCAGGCGGTGATGAAATGAAAGCATGGCAGTGGCAAGTCGATCGACATGATCAAGCAAGTTTGACACGTAAAAAGTGCACGTGGGAAATGTCATCAAATACTTTCTCCGTGGGTCCAGCCTGTCAGCCTTGTCCCGAACCAAACCTCCAGCGCTTGTGTTCGCTCCATGACCAGTGTCAGAATCCGCACACAGGGCATTCCCGGTTGGGGGGACTCGCATTCGCTTAGGAGCCACCCTTTTTATAAGCTCGCGATCCCTCATGAATCCACGTTCGCAACCTTCTGATTCCGCCAGACATGGATTACATCGCCAACATGCCCACTTTGCAAATTCTTACCTCAATCGCCGCCGTATCCTTGGGATACGTCCTCTATTGGGCTTCCCACTACGGGCAAAGGGCTCCCAACATGCCTCCCGGCCCTCCGACGCTTCCAGTAATCGGAAACGCCAATATCATGCCCCGTGAACGTCTGCACCTCAAGTTTACGGAGTGGTGTGAGTCTATATCAAAAGGGGTTGACTTGCACCAGACTAACAGATTCTTTCTAGCCAAGGTTTATGGCGACGTCTTCTCCCTGAAGGTTTTCAACCAGACAATCATTGTCCTCAACTCGCCAACCATCGTAAAGGAGGTCATCGACATCCGAAGCGCTAGCAGCAGCAACCGTCCCAAGTCTATCCTCGCGGATATGATCACTCCCCATAATATGAACATGGGCACAGGCCATCTTGGTATGTTCAGAAGTCAAACCGAAAAAAATAACATTGACATGCTTTGCCAGCCAATACGACTTGGAAGTCCATGCGTAAAGCTACGGCTCAACTTCTTAACGCTGAAAGTATTCGCCGCCTGGGCTATTTCCAGAAGGCCGAATCGTGCCAGTTGATGTGGGAGCTGGCTCATATGCCAGAGGCAAGTGGCGAACTTGGTCATTGAGATAAACTGGCTGACTACTACATGCAGAACTGGTACTCACACCTTCGTCGATACACCACTTCCTATGCACTTGGCATCATTTACGGTAAACGCGGGCCCACCCTCTCTTCGCCTGACGTTGTCGATTTCATGGACGTTCATCCCAAGTTCATCAACGCCCTCGAGATCGGCACCATGCCGCCGGTTGATTTGTTCCCAATTTTGACGCTCGTGCCTGAGCGATGGGCCAATTGGAAGAAGATCGTTAAAAACATTCGACACCTTCATGAGACATTGTACGATCGCCTCCTGTCAACCGTCGAGAAGCGCATGGCCAACGGTAATGGAACTGGTGTTTTCCTTGAACAAATGATCACCAAAGCACAACAATATGGCCTAACTACCCGTGATCATATTTTGTGGGTTTTTTTCATCAAATGATAGACATTTACACTCATACGTTTTCAGGCATACCGGTGGTGTCCTTCTTGAGGGTTCCGATACCTGCTCCGCGAGCATGCAGAACGCAGTTTACTGCCTTATCAATTTCCCGCACGTGCTGAAGAAAGCGCAAGAGGAAATTGACCGTGTTGTCGGTAAGGAGAGGGCTCCCGATTGGGCTGACCTTCCCAATCTGCCTTATGTTCTGGCGTTCATCGAGGAGGTAAGATCTTCAGATCGACTCCTGTCATCGTCCCCTGACGACAATCATTAAAGGTTCATCGGTACCGCCCTATAGGACCCATGGGGCTTCCTCACTCTATGGTTGAGGACGAGGTTATTAACGGCGTCTTGTATCCTAAAGATTCTGTCATTTTCATCAATCTCTGTATGTTCGGTCTCTGTAAAATCGAGATCCCGCTTATATTAACCTGACTCACACAGGGGCCATGTTCCACGACGAGCGCTACTTCGACCGCCCGGAAGAATTCTTGCCGGAGCGCTTCTTGAAGCACCCCTTTGGTGTTAGACCTGATGTCGAAGATGATCCCGCTCGTAGGCCCAACATGCTCTTTGGCGGTGGACGACGAGTCTGCCCTGGTCTCGCCTTTGCGAAAACGTCCCTTGTAGGTGCCATTTTTGGAGTCTTTCAGTCTAATTTGTATTGACGAGCCGTCCAGGAAATAAACATAGCCAATATGATCTGGGGATTCGACTTTGCTCCTGCTAAAGATCCAGTAAACGGCAAAGAGATCCGTCCTAGTTTGGACGATCACACTACCGTAGGAGGATTTTTCTACCCTGCAATATCAAGCTAAATTGTTAACTTTCAGGGTGTGACTGCTACTCCCAAAGAGTACCCCGTACGCATTACCCCACGGTCGGCTCAACACAAGGACATCATCGATAAGGAGTTCGCTTCAGCCGCTGGGATTCTTTCGCAGTTCGAGCTGGAAATTAGCGACGAAGACAAGGTGTTCAACGACACCTATCGTGACTCCTTGTGAAATCTGGCTGCTTTCCTTTCGTCTGAGTAATCCAGATTCACCAATTTCGCGTTTGTAACTCTCCTTTACTTGGAGAGCCCGTTTGCACCATGTATAGAATTATGTACGTCTCTAGCTCCAATATAGTTGTGTTTTAGAATCGAGATTCATTCCAAAAAAAATCTCTTCTAGAAAATACGCGAGAAAAAAATTCATTTCCAAGAGGTTGCGGTTAATACGACATGCCGTTTGCGTACACTTCGCCACCTTATCAAGGGTTCTCTCAAATGGAGAAGAATGCGACATTCATCGATTGCTCTTCAAACCGCAAAGCCGGCATGTGGCCGGAGGTGTCCGACCAAGTTCCTGATCATACGAACCAGGCTAACCAAGCTAGTCATGAGATGAAACCCGTTTGCGTGTCCATGTAGGTGACCTCAGTAATGGCCCCCACCCAGGGTGATCTCCTTTCAGATCGGTTACCTGGGCCTTTTATTGCGGCTTGCGCTGAAGGGCGCTCTGAGGCGTTAAAAGTATATTAAACGCATGAGCGATCGCACAAAAACCCAACTTGAACTCCCCTCAACGCACTTCGCCCTCCATCATGCTCACAGACCTTGCTTACTGGGTTCGCACATTCCTCGCCTTCAACGTTGGGACTATCGAAGACGCCCCCCTCGAGCCATTACTTGAAAAGGTAAGACCCTGACCATCACCCTGCTTGTTCTAAAGCTCAGCCCTCAGCCCCTAATTGCCACGAACCCTCACAATGAGGTCAGAGACGCCGTCAGCGGTTTCCTCGCTGAGTGCAACCTCCCCTTCCCCGTCACTCCGTACGACCGTGAGTTCCACAACGCTTGCTGCCAGGCGGCCAGAAGCAAAGGTTATGCGATGGACACATATCCTGGCGCCCCCTCTCTCCATCCCTTCATGCCCGGGGGCGTCGTCATGGCCACAACTGCCTATGCGCACCTCGATAACAAGTCCACTCAAATTTTAATTGCGCTTTATACCGCTTTCTTAATTTACCTCGATGACGTCTTTCAGCAAGACGTCGAACTTGTCTACTGCTTTAATGAGCGCTTCATCTTGTGCCAAGCCCAGGACGACCCCGTCCTCGATGGATTCGCCTCTTTGCTTCATGAATTTCCTCAGCATTTTGGACGCGTTGTCTCCAACATTATGATAACGTCGACGTTGAATCTCGTGACAGCGTTATTATTGGAACACGAAACGCAGGATATGAAGGTGCGGCTTATTCAAGTCGATCTAAAAATAGCTTCCGCAAATAACGCTTCTTCATTCAGTCTTCTCTGGATGCTCATAATTATCCCACTTTTTCGCGAGTGATGTCAGGCGCCTCCGAGACCTACGCTCTGTTTGCCTTTCCTCCGCAAATTCCCATGCCATTTTACATTCAAGTGAGCTTGGGAACCTCCGGGTTACTGCCCATTTTCTGACGTTGACTATCCAGGCGCTCCCAGAACAAATGATGTTTATAAATAACGGAAAGTGCGTCAAGTTAAGATGCTCGGTGTAGTGGAGCGATTGATCTCATAATAATCCGTTCAGCGACGTACTTTCCTTTTACAAGGAAGATTCTGACGGTGAAACGGTCAACCGTGTCTCAAATCTGGCAAGGTGCCACGGGGTTTCCAAAATCGAAGTCGTCCGCCGATTATCCCAAGATGCAGCTACGTGTCACTCGCAAGTACTCCAAATCCTTTCGCCTCATCGGGAAGCCCATACCGCGTACGCCAATTTTAGTCAAGGCTACGTTGGGTTCCACGCATCACTTGCTCGGTATCGCTTGAACGAGTTGATCTGCTAGATGATGCATAGTCCTTCGCACTTCATTAAACCGATAGAGCTGCTTTTCCTAACTTCACGTCTAGTTATCATATCTTATCCCTCATCCTCCAAATCCGCAGTACCATTTAAATGTACATTATTTTTTGACTTGTTTAGATTGGCTGATTCAGTTCCTTCCCGCGAGCCCTTTCTAGTTCCCTCCGCCACATGATATCATGAATTTGGTGATTGAAGTCTGCTGGAATTCCTACGCCGGACTGAATGACCCAGCGTTCAACCTTCAATACTTACTCCGAGTACTCCAAGCCGCACTGTCCTACTTAGGCCCGGCGTACCAAATTGCCCGCCTTTGTAATGAATTGCGTTTATCTTCTCCAAGTATGGCAAGTCAAGATAGAATCCTTTGCGGCCCACACGCGTCACGGATATGACCTGTACGACTGGAACGGAAATGAGGTCAAGCCAAGTGAAAGACGGATCGTCGCCGTTTACACGTGAGCGTCTTATTTTATCCTACATACTCTTGGCATCTGCCATTGCCAGATGATCAGCTTTTGCCGCAGCTACATATTTCATTCAGGCTAATGACGTAGGCCCCGAGTCACCATACATAACCAGAGGGGGGCGGGATCGAGCGGTTCAAAAAGTCAATTTACAGTTACCGGTACTGTGGCTTTCGTCATGTGTTGAGTAAGAGATGCGCAGAATAGCAAACGAAGTCATTGGAATTATCACGCATTCAGGAAGCGGTGATAAAACACTGCCCATAAAAATCGAGGTTGAAGTGGAAAGACGGCCTGGATTCTGCGGGACACAATAGTCAAATGATTGGAAGCAGTAAATTGGTGACCGACTCAGGCACGCACGAGTCTGCGCATAGTAGATCGTCAGCTTCGAGTTGGTCAATTCACTATGACAAGTAGGGAGAACGCACCTGCGTCGGATCTAGTAAAGTTGATCTAAAGCGTGTTAGAGCGTATACTTGTAGAAAAGCACACTAGTCAATGATTTCGCGAAATCGCTCCAAGCCTTTACGTTGCCGCTTCCTTTTCGACGAGTTATTCTTCTGAGCCGGTTGATGCCGAGTGCCTTCATTATTGCAAGCTGCCACGAGATCCATCATGTGATCTTGAACGCGTCGATTAGTCAGCGCACAAACCCAACTTGAACCACCAGCCAATTACTGCTTGATTACTGCTTGACTTTGATACTCTGGCATCTCAAAGGCCTGGTTTTGACGGCCAGGATGAGCGGCTAGATGAAGAGTTGTTAAATATTCCGCAGGACAAAAAGTTGAAAAACGCCCTTCAAGCCTTGGGAGGATGTCCTCAAGCAGATAGGATCCCAATCGTACTCAGAGACTATTATTCATCAATACCATTAACCAGTCGGAGGACCAAACCATTTGGTCTGGGGTTTTGAGCCTCGCTTGGGATTCGATTAAAGACCAAAAATTCCATACCCTCCGACGACTAGGTTTGTCCTTTCTTTGCGTACAACAGATCTCTTGAACTCATTTACTCCTTGGCAGCGATACTTCAGCGCAAAGAGAAGCGTAAACGCGACCACGGCCCGCCCATGGATGAGAAGAGTGAGTAATTCACGTGTAGCATACAAACCATTGATTTACTAGCTAGGTGTCCTCTAATTATACAGCATCATGCCAACAGATCGAAAGCTATTGAGAGGGCTTGGAACATAGATCACCTCCGGAGCGCACATGAACTTCTCTTTGAAAATATCAAGATCATGTGCTCTGAAAAGTACAAGCACGAGGTATCGATTACTATTCAAATTTCGGGGTCTGGGAACCCGAGGACAGTGGCCCACAAACTGTCAACGTTGGCATTCACCATTCCGTGGTATGTTCGACCGAAGCAGGATGCTATCATCAGTTGGTCGCTCAAGCCTATACTTTCCACAGATTACGCATATCCGCCACCTGATTCGGACGTCAGTAACCTGTTTGACGGCAAGTTTGGAGAGGAGAACCTGCAAATCAAAATCTTTCTGTTCTTCAGGTATATATTATGGACGTGCTTGATCGTGTGGACAAGGCCCGATGTTTTCGACCAGGTTTGGCAGCGTGGTGGTCAGACTATTTCGAGGAACAACAACAAGCCATGTACGAGAAAGTTTCCAGCAAGACCCTTGAGGCTGCACGAGACTGAAATCTTACAAATGAAAGCTGCTCTGAAGACGCAGTTGCCGCTCTCGTGGTTCTTTGCGAAGAACTCGAAGCCAAAGATTTGCAAGGGTACGTTTTCTTCATATTTGTTTCAACCGATCCAACGCTGGGGGGCGTTTCCCCAAATAAAAATTTACCTCGCTATCGTCCAGACGCCTGCACCCGTAACAGAAACACCTTTGACTGTAATTTCCAAGTTCCTGACCAAGTCGTTGCCCCCGGGTATCTACGACATGAAGACATATCGGATATGAAATTTGTCGCTAAATTTGGCAGGCCGTTGTAAGTTCCTTCCTCAGTGTACCTCCTTTTTCATGACATCGCGATAGATTTTGAATGATGATTGAAGGCGACAAGGAGTCTCGGGCGGTCCAAGACGCTCTAGACCTTGCAATTGCAAAGCTTCCAGCAACTTGGGACACGCAAATAACAAATGTATGCAACGCGCCGGGAAGTTGGCATATTTGATGTGTTGCTCTCAATTGGGTATGACCAAACTGAGGAAGCCGCTTGTGCCCTGGAGGCCAGATGGTCATAATTGACATACGCACCGCCTTCTCGATCCCGGAGCATCGCCAATATGTGGCCTCAGGCTATCCCTCGAGCCATTTTCGGCTGAGGCTGCCCCTCGTATCCTCTGGCAATGGCGACTAGAAGTCTCGAACCCCTGGAGCAGCCATAGCCCTGCCGACGTCTTTTTGATTTCTTCGGCAGGTAACCTCAAGCCAAACATATTTGGTCGAAGAGAGCTCCCAAAACTTGTCGGCCGCGAGCTCCTCACTCACGCTCATCAGACGTCGTCAAACCAACATTTGCCAGGTTCTGCAACTTCAGCGACGGTTGTCTTCTAATGAATTTCATCGAGAATCTTTTTTCCCTTGAGTATGGCGGACTGGTATGTCGCAGCCCTGCCAGATAACATTCCATCGAGCAATCGGTCCGCAGTCGCGTTTCGAGAAGCATTCAAAAATGCGCGATTACGCTTCACGCATTTTGCCAGAGCATCCGACCCGACTGGTGTTATAACCAATGCCATGTGGGCAGCGTACGTTCAGGGCCTCGCTCTGACGTTTATCGACGAGCACCGTCCGAGTCGCCGATTGCATTATCCCCGTTCTTCTTTGGGATGCGTGCCTTTGCAACATGTCATGAACGGTATGTTTACTCGGTTTAAACCAGGGTTATCCGACCTCACAGAAGGTGTCTCCCAATTCTTCAACGCAAGCGGCGATTAAGACCTCGTCAGGCAGCAAGATCAGAAGAGTTCGACAGCTCAAGTTCAAGCGTGCGTCCTGCTTCACCGTCGACTCAAGCAATTACCGAAAAACCGGAAGTCTCAGCATACAACCTCTCCGGATCCAGAGTCAAAGAGTCATGCTGATATCAAATCTTCGCCTACGGCTGCTCCTCGACCGTATATTCCGTGATCGAACCGAGTCAAAAAGGCCTATATGCTGAACTCCTACAACCTAAAGATCTGCTCGAACATGGACGGCGAGAAGTCGAGTCTCTTTCTGCGGTCAGGTAGATGAGGCCGTTTTTCTGGCGGGGACCTGCCAATTCGTATGATTGGGTTGAAGATTCGGATTTGAACTCCCCTACGGTAGTTGTGGAGCTGGATAAAGAACGCGTAGAAGTGGGGGTGTTTAAGGAAATTCGCGCGGACGATTAGTAGATTACGAGGCCTTGCGTGATTGTGGAACGAGATGAACAATACACATACGGAGAAGTGGGAACACGGTTTGTAGGACATGTTGATGAAGTAAACCATAATTGAACAAAAGATTGTTTCAAGACTCAATTTTAGGCAATTCTTTAAGGCGATGATGAGTTTGGTAGAAATGTCTCCGAAAGTTCACTTCTCTACAACTTCGCTAGATTCAATTGACAAGCCAGATGATCAGATGACACCATCGCGTGAATCATTCGCGTCGCATGAAGTTTCGAAAGGCAACGCGATGGCCCAAAAAATTATCGTCGTGACGCGGTCCTTCGTCGCAATCATTATTGACTTATTTTCAAGCGACTATAAGTATCACTCCTGCGTCTCCCTCAGACAAAGTCATAATTCCACCTTTTAAAACTGTGAAACTAATTATATGATTTAGGTCTCCTTGAACCGAGGAAAGAGGTTCAACTGCTTAACAGCTGTAAGCGAGCGCTTTCCAAGGAAATCATGACATCAAGGAGGAATGCACATTGCGTCGTTAGGTGAGCATAATAACGGAGCAGACAGTATGGGAGTAACGCTAAAACGCATAGTTAATGTGATGTAGCCGGACCAAGTAGAAACGGATGTAAATTTCAGTTTTTCATTATGATGCGTCGCTAGCAAGGGGGTCTCAGGATTAAAAAAAAAATGGGGTCGTTTTTTTTAAAAGTTGACCTACCTACCTACGTAATCAGGCACATAGCCATATATGGTAATGTGACATCATCATCGTGATCGCTTCTTGT
>KN838617.1:0-19470 GCA_000827195.1 Laccaria amethystina LaAM-08-1 | reverse complement strand
TTTGTCAGTAACTTGTAAAGTGATCTTTAGTGAATATACTTCTTCAGTCATGCCAGCATCACTTCACCTTCAGAACAGGTTTTGTGATATTAAGACTTGGTTGAGAAATTTATTTAAGATTATGTAGATAAGATTAGAAAAATATGACATCATCCTTAAATATCATTGAATTCAGACTGATCTACATGTTTAGGAGCTTATTAGGAGCTATTAGGACTCAAAGCCTGCAGAGGATGACCTTCCAGGACCATTTCAAGATAATTTTATAAGGGGTTCCTTTTTTTTCTTTTTCTCAGCCTGCGGCTGACCTACCTATCCAACCCCTGGTCGGACTTTCAAATCCTAAGACCCCCTTGGTCGCTAGAGGATTTACGCACTCAGCTACCTTCGCCGCTTCCAAAACATTGGTAAGCAAGGCCACCATGATCCCCGGCTATCAACTTTACCCCCACATGTCGGCTGAACTGTATTAGCAAGCCCGTCACGGAAAGTTCAGTAAAAGAACGCGTTTCTAGAGGAGCGGGAGTGATACAGTTTACGGCAGAAGCATAATCGCCCCGTCCGAACATCGTATACCGGTCGCGTCGCTTGAGTAGTAGTGACGATCCACATTTACTGGTTCTATGGGACCAGATATGAGAAGGCAGTCGACTCATCGCCCCTGGTGCCAGCCTATGCGCGTCCAAGAATACACAAGGCAGGCTCGAAGCCCATTACAAAAGATATGTTACGCTATCAGTTCACTGTGGGATGAGTGTGTCGAAAGCCAACTGCGCATTTCGTCGTGACAAATCCAGCTTAAGCCATGACGCAAAGCGAGGGAACAACTTGTGGAAATAATCAGGAAGGCTCGACAGTGGGAAGCAGTGGGAATGTTTATCAAAATAGACCTTCGGTCCCCGCTTGATTGCCCGGCAGAAACGTGGAAGTACTCAAGGCGCCTTCAGTTGAAAGGTCTCAAGATATTCTGAAGCAGATAAGCCAGCGCCCGAGATTGTTGAGCTGAGAACAAGTTGTCAGGCGGGAATCGATGTGCAGAACAAAAGTGATTTGTTTATTTCGGATGATAGTGCCAAGCAAAGGTTCCGAAATTTATCCCAAGTTACTCCAACACGCGCACCTTACTCGAAACGATATCTCAGGGAAGGCTAAAAGATGTTCATGGCTTCTACGAATAAAAAGGCCGTATTGGTGTTGTGCCAATTTCTCCACCTTCGCACCAACCACTCTGCAAATCAATGTCAACGCAAACTTATCCATTGAGCCAAGTCCTGTCCGAAGGCCCAATTCTGGGGTCTTCACGAAGTGCTGTCATTCTAGCACTCGCCATTAGTGTCATAATCACGCTCGCCATTCGTTTCTCGCCCTCGTCTTCCAAGGGAGGTGTCTACAACCTGGGTGGCATCCCAATCCTCACCGCCTGGCCGTTCTTTACGAAGCGGTACGATTTTCTTCGGAAACACTTTGGTTCTGGGAAGAGATATTTTCAGTTCTATGTTGTCCAGGTAAGTATCCAGCGTATGACACGTTCTCACTGACCTTTTCTCACAGCACCGGGTCGTTGCAATTTCTGGCGAGGAGGCACGAAAGATGTTCTTCAATGAAAAGACCCTTGGCCTCGATGAAGGATATCGGATTTTGATGGGTGGAGCTCCCAATATTGACGATATCAGTGTTCAGCCCAAGGAAGGACGGGCGAAAGACGCTGAGCTTGTGAAGCGAATGGCGGTGCTCTTTCGGAAGGACCGAATCTTAGAAGGTACAGACCATATAAACCGGCGGATAACACGACTAACTTTTCTTCATGCAGTGCTACCGGTACTCTTCGACGATGTTCATCGTAGGATGAATGATTGGGGTAATGAGGGCACCATCAACCCTTTCAAGGATATGTATGATGTAAATTCAACTTTCATTCTGACCTTCGTGGACAAATTCACACCTTTCCACGTAGCTTGTCTTTCAAATGACCGTCCGGATAGGGGCTTGTCGAGAATTGGCAGACGACAAGGACGCCATCGAGCGCCTCACACAGCATTACTGGAACATTGAGAAGAGCGCCACACCTACGGTTCTATTGCTTCCATGGCTGCCCAGTCCCGCGAAGAAAATTCAGGAAAAAGCGACAAGGGAACTCTTCACAATGTTATACAACTATGTCCATCTCCGACGCAATGCACCAACTCCATCCACCGACCCGATTGACATTCTTGTTGCATATGGTGATTCCAATGAAGGAATTGTCAGCGTGAGTCTTGCGATTTCTGTACTGTGCATTACAAGTTGTTGATCTAAACCAGGTCGTTATGAGCATTATATTCGCCGGCTTGATCAACACGGCTACTGGTTGTAAGTTTCGAGACGCTAACGGCCAACATCTTATTAACAAATACTCCTAGCCTGTTGGATTCTGCTCCACCTTGCTTCCAATCCTGAATGGAAAGACAAGGTAATCAACGAACTTAAAGCCCTTGTTGCAAACCACACGAACGCGACATCCAAAGAACCGCTGCATAAACGACTCGCGGCGATCCCCTTACACGCATGGGAGGAGGAATTACCCGCACTTGAACTTGTCATTCGCGAGACTGTCCGGCTTACTATGACCAGTGCTTCTCTCCGTCGGAATCTGGGGAAAGATATCCCTTTAGCCGATACTATTATCAAGAAAGGCGACTTTCTCGCTTATTCTAATGCTGACGTCCACATGAACCCGAACATCTACACCGACCCTGACAAGTTTGATCCTGCGAGGTACACCGAGGGAAGAGAGGAGGATCGGAAAGAAACTTTCGCCTATGTGGCATGGGGTGTTGGTAAGTAAAAGTCCTATTTTCATGTCCACAATCTTTTTCCATGAGAGGAAAACTGACGATATTTCAAAAGGTCGTCACCCCTGCGTTGGTATCAGGATCGCGAAGATGGAGATGAAGCTTCTCACTGCCATGTTCCTTCTTGGGTATGAATACGAATTGGTGGATGGAGCTGGCAACCTTCTTCAGAAAATGCCGCTGCAAGATCGTAATGATATCCAACAGGTACGAATGGCTGTCTACCCTTGTCATGTTATGCTCCTCATACATGTCCTACAGGCGAGGCCGCTCAGTCCCTGTTACTTAAAATTTAAGCGGGTAATGGAATAAACGTATTGGGTTCGATAGAAGAGTTAATCCAAGTCGCGGGCCTGAGAACACATTGTGGGGTGTATGAACCGTACTCGTTCTGAGAGAATAAAGCTTGCGACTCTCCAAACATATATGCGCATTGAAGAGGTGTGCAGAGCAGAGAGGCAAGCAATCGCAAGGATATGACAATAAAGAGAAGGAAAAAATAAGATAACAGGAGAGCTAATTCGCTAATTGAGTCCATATCTCTGTAACGAAATACCCTCCTAGATATCCGCTGCCCTTTAAGACGTAGTGGTCCAGACCTGGTTACCATTTCCAGGGAAGCATTGGAAGGTTTGCAGGCGATTTCCGTTGAAGGTCCTTCCAAAGGGAAGGTCAACGCATTGAGTGTCTGACGCGTGTTTAAATTTCGGAGAGCAACAACGAATTGAAACGAAGACGACGTACTCCTCCTTCTACGCTCCGTCGCACGGAGCCTGATCTGATTCTGGTTCGTGTAATCCCATATTTGGGCTGGGATGGAATCAATGCATTGCCAGATCTTCAACTTGTCGCCATTGCCGAACTGACTCGCTAGAATCATACCCACATTAGCTTTTGTGGGTCAATGGAAGTCGTAAACGAAGCAACTTACGCAAGCCAGCATCCAAGCAGAAGTTCGTGCCCGTAAGTTGAACCCTCGTGGTGCCTCTGGCGATATTCCACCGTTGAGCTGAACTGCCGTTGCAGTCGAATCTAAACCAAAAAAGTAAAAATCAAAATCGCGAAGAAAAGTTCGAGCAACAAACGTACATCTGAACCGGAGTTCCATTCCGCCGGACGTTACCCGCAACGTCCATACACTTCCTGTTGTTGAAGTTTGGATGGATTTGTACACCCCGAGTAGGAGTAGGGCTGGCGGTGACGGTAACGGTAACTGTAACCGGCAAAGAAGTGTTGGTGGTAGTGGCCGTGGTTGTACTGGTAGTAGAGGTAGTTTGACCAGACGTAACCGTTGTCGTAATCGTTGTAGTCCTGCGCTTAGTGGTTGTGATTGGCACGGTGGATGTCGTGGTAGTAGTAACCGTGACTGGGCCTGTCGTAGGGGTAGTTGTGGGTGTCGTGGTGGTGGTGCTCGTTGTCGTGACCGATATGCCAGAAGTGACCGTCTGAGTTTCTGTAACCGTGACGGTAGTCCGAGTTTTGACTGTAGTGGGGACTGTAGTCGACTGCGTGACGGTGACCGTAACGGGCCCCGTAGTAGGAGTTGTTGTGGTAACTGGAGTCGAGGTGCTGGTGGTCGTGATACTGACCCCAGAAGTAAAGGTTTGGGTCGTTGTCACCGTGACGGTCTTGCGCGTAGTGGTTGTACTTGGGATTGTGGACGTAGACGTGACGGTAACGGTGATTGGGCCAGTAGTCGGAGTCGTAGTGGTACTTGGAGTCGTAGTGGTCGTGACACTTATTCCAGATGTGACGGTTCGAACTGATGTCACTGTAATCGTAGTACGGCCCGTTGTCGTAGTGGGGACTGTGGTCGTGGCTGTGACGGTAACAGTAATCGGACCAGTAGTCGGAGTCGTAGTAGTGCTTGGAGTCGTAGTGGTTGTGACGCTTATTCCAGAAGTGACAGTTCGAGTCGATGTCACTGTGGTAGTGGTCCTGGTAGTGGTAGTTGTCTTGCTAGTAGTGGGGATTGTGGTCGTGGCTGTGACGGTAACAGTGATCGGACCAGTAGTCGGAGTCGTAGTGGTGCTTGGAGTCGTAGTAGTTGTGACGCTTACTCCAGAAGTGACAGTTCGAGTCGATGTCACTGTGGTAGTGGTCCTGGTAGTGGTCTTGCTAGTCGTGGTAGTACTCGAAGTGGTTGTCGTAGTTGATGGAGATGTAGTTGTGGATGACGATGTTTTAGATGAGGAAGAGGTCGAGGGAGAGGTTGAGGAAGAGGTTGAGGATGACGAGGATTTGGAGGTGGAGCTGGATGATGTCGACGAGGATTTGGAGGTTGAACTAGTTGAGCTGGTGGATGACGTCGAGGAAGACTTGGAGGTTGAACTAGTTGAGCTGGTGGATGACGTGGAGGAGGATTTGGAGGTGGAACTAGTTGAGCTGGTGGATGACGTGGAGGAAGATTTGGAGGTGGAACTAGTTGAGCTGGTAGATGACGTCGAGGAGGATTTGGAGGTGGAACTAGTTGAGCTGGTAGACGAAGTCGAGGAGGATTTGGAGGTTGAACTAGTTGAACTGGTAGAGGATGTGGAGGAGGATTTGGAGGTTGAACTAGTTGAGCTGGTGGACGACGACGAGGAGGATTTGGAGGTTGAGCTGGTGGATGACGTCGTGGATGACGACCTTTTGGAGGTTGAGCTAGATGACCTAGTGGACGACGATTTCTTCGACGAGGTGCTGGTGGTCGATGACGTCGTCGTCGTCGGTTTGGCGGTCGACGACGAGGAGGAATGCGATGAGGTGGGAGTGACAACAGTCGTCGTTGTGGCCGCAGGCCCCTGGGGGGCAGCGAGAATTGGGGCAACAGCCAAAAGGCAAAGGAGAAGCGACTTCGCCAGCATGACGGTAGATTCTGGGGAGCGAGAAGAATGGCAACATCCCTCTCTTTTTTATCTGGAAATCGTGTGCCAAGCTACTTCCGCGAGACAGTTCGGAGGAAGGGGGCAAAAAGGAGGTATATTCGCAAAAGGAGACTATTGCGAGCCATTGGATATCGGCGCAGGATTCTCAAGCGGGCCATACACAACGTAGAAGAGGGTCAGCGGGACGCAGACGTTCAAGCGTGGTCTCATAGAGCAACATTGTTGGTGCTCTGCCTACCATGCCACCTTGCCCGTACCTCGCTTTCGAAGCTGCCAAGACGATTCAAAGGCGTTAGGAGTGGTGTCGACTGAATGTTCTCCTATGGAAGCAATTTTTTCTATACAGCCCCTAAATCGTTATTTCAGCGCAGCAAAGTGCGACAACGCCTGACTGACATCACCGGGAGAAGCGGTTACGAGGCCGTGGGTCAAGCATAGGATGCCTTGAGCCCTCCGCCTTTGTGCTGAGTGTAAGTAGGGCAATGAAAAGGATGATGGGACGGTACATTGATTGATATTCATTTTGCTAGCCTTTCAAGTTGGAGAGCCTGCCAGAATCCATCAGTACAGTAGCCCTTCCTTTCCCGAGATGTAGCCCAGGAATCAGCTTGAGTCGCCGTATTCAATCCTGTGAAACGGCTTGAGCAGCCGCATTCAATCCGTTGTGGTCGACCTCAAAGCGTCCGATCCATATAGAAGCGGCAGTTGCAACTTGTGACGACATGTATTTCAATTGGCGTTAGAGGGAGGGGCCATCTTTGGTTCAACACCGCCTCGTACGCGCTACGTCACAGAAAGCAGAGTCCCAATTTGATCCCTGCTACGGATACCGCTAAAAGTCAAATCGTGCCCACCGTGACGTTTTTTGGAGCGTACCAGTTGGTTCCATTAACTACCCTCTTCCCAGCACAAGAAATATCATTCACGACGCGCAGGTTCATGCAATGCGAACTGAGGCTAGTATGTAAGCCAACGAGAACGTTGTACTATGCGCCACGGCCGCACTGGCATTGGAGTAGGACAACTTTGCTCAAACACTTGTGAATCTCGAGAAGCAAGGCTTTCGTCCAAGTAATCTCTGCGATGGTCACCGTAAAAACTGAAGTCGCTCATTTTAAAAGTTCAAAGGTACTTACCCCGCATGATAGATTGGTTTCTCCAGCCAGAACCCTCTTGTCGCGGCACGAGAGACTCTACATTTTTGTCCATGTCGGAGTCCCAGATTCCTGCGGGTAAGATAGTACCCTAAGAATTAACTCGCCTAACTTGGAATTCGATCGAAAGTACTTACTTGAGGTTGGTCCTTCAGCCTGTAAACTCCAAGGCGCACGATGTGCAGACGTGGAACCTGCAACGCTGAAAGGAACTGATCATCGTCGGTGTGCATGACACGAAATCTTTGCAAGGAGTATCAAGCACCTCGAGAGACCTCGAGCTCATGGCTGTTCTCGAACACAACCATAACGCAGCCAGATACTTCCTTTTTTGGAACAACTCTTCAAAGTACAGTACCCGATAGCAGAACATCGATTAAACATTAAAGAAATAACATGCGTTGCGTGACATGGTCGGTATGTGCAAGGAGGAGGAGGAGGAGGAGGAGGAGGAGGAGGAGGAGCAAAAATATCTGGATCAACTGCGATGAGGACGTGTTAACTACTTCAGCCACTAGAATATTGTGCATAGACTAGCCGCGATCGAGAGCATATAAAATGAAGGGGGGGGAAAGGAAGCTGGGCGGGGTGGATGGGTAGGTATCTGACATGCATATTCTGAAGCTGAAGCGTGTGCTGCACCATGGAAATAAATAGAAAATGGATAATAAAAACCTGACTCGAGAACTTGAACTCGAACTCCGACATTTGATTTGTTGCTTGTATTTGAAGCCTGAACGCACGACCTTGGCCGCCAACGACCTAACATCGTCATCGGACATCGGACACCACCATCCTCAACGGAGGGACACCTTGGAAGACTTGGTGCCCGTCTCCACCTCCGCGTTGTTATTCCCAACGAGCGCCTCTCCCATCGCCTCACTCTCCTCAATCACCCCTCCACTAACGCTGGCCGTCCGTATGCTCACCAGCACCTCCTTGCAATACTTCAGCTTATCGACCAAGCGCTGTACAAACTTCGCCTGCTCCGAGTCCTGGTTCGACGGGGGAGAAATGGATTGCGCCATGATATCGCTCAACGTCCACCGCGTCATCTTGTAGTGCTTGTCGATATGCGTGACCAAGAGTCCATGGGAGGAGAGGATGAGCTTGGAGTGGTCGTAGAAGTTGAACTGATCCCCCCTCATCAGTTTCACCTTGAAGAAAAGAGAACGGGAAAACGAACCTGGAGGACCTCATGGCTCAGCTTGAACACAATAACATGTTTCATCCTCAAATACTTCTGCACCCACTCCATCCCCTTCTGCCTACCCACATCCTCAAAGGTATAGTCGTACTCGCCGTACAGCCTATCCATGATATACCGCTCAAAGTGTTTCAGCAGGTACACTTTGCTCTTCAGCTCGTCCGGATAGGTGTCGACCGTGTAGGACTTGCGCACGAATATAGTTCCCTGTCGCCTCGAGGTAACGTAGTCGAAGTGTCTGCACATCCATCAACATCTCGAAGCCCACCAACAAGATGAAAGACCTTACACTTTATCAGGACTCAACACCAAACTGGTGCTATCGTTGAAATGCACCCCGACGCTCCCGTCCGTCAACGCGTACCCCATCCCATACTTGTTGCAGTAGTCCACCCAACTCACGATGAACACTTTCTCTTCCGGAAGGGGTAGGTGTGCTTCCGGCGTTCGGAATACTTTCCCTGCAGCTTTGGCCTCGAACGCAACGGAGAGGATGTGCGCAGCTGCATCGAACCCATTTGGTTTGGCCGCCGGAAGAGCTGCAGTTGGAGGCGCTATCAACCAGTCAGCAAGGGAAGCAGTAGCTGAGAAACACCAACCTGGCAAGTTCTCCTTCTCCTTCCCAGCACCAACTTTCCTCGCAACTTCCTTCCTCTGCACGCTCGCTCCAGACGGAGGAGGAACGTTCTCTCTCCCTGTACCACCCACATGCCTTTCCCGATCCTTCTCCCTCCTGGGCACAGGTTGCTCCCCCTCATACTCCTCCCTAACAGGCGCCATCTGCGCAACAATCCGCGCCTTCTGCGCCTCCAACTCCTTCTTCCGCACCCGAATCTCCTCCTCTTCCTGCTCGTCCTCCCCCTCCATCCGTCTCTTCCGCTGTCCCCCCTCTTCTTCCACAATCCCGCCGTCAACACCGCGCGTGACAGTCCTTCTCCCCAACGGGCTCTCCTTCACCGCTTGCAACTTCCTCAGCAACTGGTTCTCACGCGCACTGGGAGCGGCACCGCTGGGCCCAGTGGGATTCCCCATGAGCAAAGGCTGCCTTGCCGAGCTGAGCAGTGCTGAGATGGGCGAGCCAGGTTGGACGGCCTTCTGGAACTCCTTCTCCTGCTGCGCGATGCTGGTCGTGATGCTCTTGCTTGCTGTTATGCCTCCAGACGTGGACGACGGCACCGTCGCCATCGGGTACTCCTCGTCCAGAAGCGCGTACTTTCTCAGCCGCTTCAAGTTGGTGTCCGACACCGATTTCGATATGTGTCTGAAGTCCGGAGTGCCATCGTGCGCGGAGGTAGGGATGTAGGAGGGGACGGGGCCTTGTGTGAAGAATACGTGGTCGACGATTTCGTGCAGGGTTGGACGTTGTGAGGGATTGGGAGTCAGAATTTGTTGGATGAGGTGTTGGACTGCCCCGGAGATGACGCGGTCTGTGGGGAATTCGTATTCGTTGTCGCGGATCCGCCTGAGTCCCACATTAAATGGGCATAAATCAAGCGTTAAAAGCGAAGCTTACTTGTAAATCGCCTTGACGTCCTTGGTCTGGAACGGAGGCCGGCCGACGACGAGTGTGTACAAGATGACGCCAATGGACCACGTATCCACCTCGAAGCTGTGTCCGTTCGCGGTGTCGAACAACACCTCAGGTGCGATGTAATTTGGGGTGCCGCAAATAGTCTTCTTCCTCTCTCCAGGGTTCTCGATGAGTGCTGCGAGGCCAAAGTCGCCAACCTTGATGTTCATGTTCCCGTCGAGGAACAAATTGCCGAGCTTGAGGTCGCGGTGGATGACCTGGTGGGCGTGCATGTAGTGGCAGGCACCGATGAGCTGGACCATGAAGAACCGGGACTCTGGCTCGGAGAACCGGCGACGGCGACGGAGCATGTCCATGAGGGAGCCAGAGGGGCATAGTTCGAGGGTCATATAGACGTTGTCGTCGTCTTCGAAGCATTCTTGAAAATTAACGATATTGGGATGCTGTAGAGACTTGTGAATCTTGATTTCTGCGTACAGCTGAGGGTGTGTTAGTGAGTGAGGAGGCAACAGAGAAGAATAGTTACTTTTGTTTTCGCTTTCTTCGTTTTGAGTGATGACTTGGTGACGACCTTGCATGCTAGTCGGTGTCCACGTACGTCCTTGACTTCATATACTCTCGCGAAACCACCCTAAAAATGGAATTTAGTTTCGTATCCAGAAAAATGAAGATTAGGAGACAGACCTCGCCCAGAAACCCCACACGGCTGAACTGGAGTCTCCCAGACTTGTCAGTGATGATCTTGGGTGGCGAGGGTGGCGTTGTCTTGCTGTTCTGCCTCGGAAGCGGCGGCGACGATGGAGCCTTCGGAGGAGGCTTTGGTGGATCTTGGTGGTGGTTGACATGGTGGTTGACAGGAGCATTTGTGAGGGGGTGACGACGTGAAGGGCCCTGCGGAGGAGCTGCGGGCATGCGATTGTACTGCACTGGATACATATTCACAGTTTCTTGAAGTTGGCCTAACGCCGTTTGAAGAACTTATGGTAGTGGATTGAGGTGACTGGTGAAAGTTAAAACATGCGGCAATCGCGTTGTTTAACCACGTGCATGTTCAACCCAAGGTCACATGATCGTGTTGCATCGCATATCGCATCGATTGCTCCAAACTCGTCATTGCGTTGTCCAAATCAAACAACTACAGTTTATTTCATCAACACGTCCTACAAACCATGTCCCATCCTTCGTCTCGTTCCACAATCACCCAAGGCCTCGTAATCTAATCGTCCGCTCGAGTTTCCTTTCATATCTTCTTTCAAGCACGCCCTCACCAGACCACGTCAATCATCGAATCGTCAACGTCGAGGCGACCTGGGCATGACCCTGAACGTCAACAGCGTCAAAACCACCGTCAACGCCCTCATAACGGCAGTATCGAGCTGATCGACGTCGACGGGCAATGCATGACGAACGAGGTGCATACCTTTACGAAGAATCGGACACCATCCAGGCAACGAGCGGATATGCTACGAAGAGGCGGCATTTCGAAAGGAGAAGCTGCGAGAAGTAAGTACTTACTTCGCATGGGGTGTAATGCACGGCCCTGATGACTGTGGTCGTTCCAAGTAATCGGCACTTCGCATGGAGCATTCTGGCTGCATGCCCCGGTTTTGCGGATGGAGATACGTCGTCTCCGAGCTGTGAACATGGAACAATGTTGTGTGGGCGTAAAAGTAGCAGAAACACGCTCAACGACGATGGTACTTCAGTTTGGCTTCGTATATTATTGTGACGCTGACATACCTTTGTAGATTCGCATTCTCGCGAATGAAGTTCAAGCAGCAGAACAAAATTATGATGGAGAACATTCACTCCGAGACCTACTCCCGTCTCATCGACGCATACATCAAGGACCAACCCAGCGCGAGTATCTCTTCGACGCCATCGACACAATTCCTTGCGTCAAGGAGTTGCCTCTCAGGTGGATCTCCGATCAAGAGTCAACACTCACTGGGCGTCTGGTGGCATTTGCGACTGCCGAGGGCTTCTTCTTCTCCGGCTCCTTCAGATGAAGAAGCGAGAGCTCATGCCCGGATTTACCTCCTCGAACGTGCTCATCCGCCGTGACGAGGGTATGCACACCTTCGCCTGCCTCTTCACCCACTTGAAGCAAGGTCACACTTCTACGTACATCGACGTAGACTACAGGGCGGACAACGACTGTGGGGCAGAGCCAACAGGTGAGCTACTATTCCGAGTTGGAGAACAGAAACCTTACGAGATCCCTCCACGCAGCTCATCGTTCCGTGGACGTCAGGCATGGCCGATGTTACACAAATCATGCAATATGCTGCAAGAGGTCAGTTTTCCGGCTTGGACATGACGGATGGCTGCAACTAACCTTGTACGCCTCAACAAGATCACGATCCCCCACGTTGCCTTCAAGGGCGTTTTGTCCAGCAACGCGGACTGAGTAGGACGGGCAAAGTCGACGGAATTCGACGTTCAAAGTGCCGCGAAACATGCTTGACGGGTGGTAGGTTCGGGGCAGGAGTGCAGCAGGAGGGACGGCAAAAGGTCAGTGTTTCTACTTGGAATCGACCAACGGCTTTAACTGACGTTACCATCTGCCCTCATAACCCCTTCCACGGCGTGCCAGCTGTCCTGTTCCCAATATTAGGTCAGTGTCGTCGTCGTCTAACTCGCACGTCAACAACGATAACTCACATGATGTTTCTAGTTGGGGGACTGCATTTTTCGTCATTGTATGCTTCGACACCGGAAGTAGGTCAGTTTCGATTCATCTGTTCTAGAACAGTTGCTTACCTTGCAACAGTAAGCACCGGCTATCAATCCCTTTGCCGAAGTGATAGCGTCAACGATACCCATGTTACCTACGCCTTGAACACGGCCGTTCCGTTCTTGAACGTCGGCAACGCCAATTCTGCGTAGGACGGGCAAGGTCAGGATGGGACGTGGAATAGGACGACGATCAACCTACCGACTTGCAACCAACGTCGACCACCTGAACTATGGCGGTGGCGGCGTGCATACATCCACAGAAGTTGACCATTCGGACTCTGCGAAGAATGGGCGATGTGATGAGGAGGACAAGAAGATACTTACCTCGTCAATACGGCAAAGTCCACCGGAAATCTGGGGAGTAAGGGTAAGTTGTCGTTGTCTGCGAGCAGAGAAAATACTCACTTAGCATTCCAGGAATTGTCACAGAGCTGTACAGAACGAGGTCGGTCAACGACTTGGACGAAGATCAAGAGGGCGAGCTTACCATGACGACGAACAGGGAGAGGAGGAGAGGAGGGGGAAGGGGAAGAGGAGTAAGAGGCAAGTGGGTGACCTGGCTGCTGTCATCCAGAATTCACCCCCCTTTTTATAGTTGTGGCTAGGTGCCTACGTAATGTGGTCCAAGGGAAGGGAACGGAATCTGAATTGAGTGTTAGCGCCGGGCGGTGACACCATCATTCCTCCGTTCCCTGTTCCGAATTCGACTGGGTAGGACCATTTACTTTGGACCTGGCCATAGTCTTACGCGCATCTTAGTATTACAACATTTGTATCTACCCCGAGAATGTATTTCCTTTGGTTTTCTCTCTACTTGTCTTGCGAATACGCGCACACTTTGTGCGCAGGACTTGTGTCTAACAGTATCGTATATTCCACACATGCGGAATGCTCTCAAATGACCCTTGATCTTCTCTTGACAGATGCCATAAATGAACTGGAAACGAGAAAATTGTTCTTTTCTGATTCGAGAGAAGTGAAACGGAATCTGGCGAGGAGGAGAACAACAATTCCGTAAGTTATGGAACATTTCCTCTTCACCACACGCATTTAGACCGTCCAAGGGAGGCATATTAACTGGGAAATACAATAAATACAGGGATTGCACAGAAAGTACGTGCGGATTTCACGGATTGGAAAAGACGCGCACTGCGTGCGCCCCTTCCCGCTGACATTCTTCCAACGCCAGAAGCTCAGGAAATCGGTGTACACGGTTACCGCAGATAGGGTCAGAATAAGACCCTGACCTTAAAAATTGACAGTTTCACGGGGAACTTCCAAGCGCGCTCGATTTCGAATCGGGCGATGGGGAGGAGGAGGAGATGGTCTGGACTCGTTTCCTGTGCATCTACCCCCACGGTCGTCAGAGTATAGCATGATACCTTATTATTCGAGTAGTGGAGCCGTAGAATTTTGCTGTCCGAAAGAGCAGAATACATGGAATGAATGGATTAGTGGTGTTGCGCACCTGGTGCGTATATTCCTGCTGACAATCTTCTGGCGCAAAAAACGCTGGAAGTCCAGGCACAAAAAAGTCGGCTAGATCATTCTTATAAGACCCTGACGTGTAATTGTGCGATTGACGAGGAGAACTTCCAAGCGCACGATAATATTGCTGTACGGATGATGGGGGGTATACATCGTATTCCGTGCATCAAGAAAATTTCCGGTACTCTGAGAAGCTCCCTTATGAGTATGTCATTATCCATATTGTGAAAACCCATTGCATGAGTGATCACAATTTTCGGATACTAGAATATTAACGTTGCTGTGTTGCGCACTCGGCACGCATCTCCCCGCTAACGATCTTCTGGCAGAACAACTTGCGGAAATTCAGGCACGGTGATACCGGAGATTTCAATTAAATAGGACCCTAACACGTAAAGGAGTCAGTTTCAGGGAGAAGTTTCAAGCGTGAAATTTTGGAGCGGATGATGGGGAGGAGGAGTGGGTCCTCTTCTCAAAAGTCAGACTTTTCGTAATTGTACGCCAGTATCTATACAACATTATAAACAATATTTATATTGCTTTTCATTCAGGCGATTGGGCAATTGTACTGCTGGGGCAGGCGGGATTCGGGTAATGTAGAATTTTACTGACCCAGCTTGGCAAGTCACAACAAGTCAATTTCTCGTCAATATATCACAACGTACGCAAATCCTGATACCGAGACCATATCCAGCTCATTTTGAAGTTCAGCCGGAATATCATAGTTCCTCGAGGAACATCGTCCAGAAATTGACTGGGTCAAGCTGGACATTTCAAGCTACTCAAAGGTTGTCAAGAAGCCAATGGACCATTTGATCATTCAGAAGCTTGGGAACTTCGAGTACTCTACTGCTCAGGAGTTTTTTGACAACTTCAAATTGATGATTCGTAATTGTTTCCTTTTCAACAATGCGGCAAATCAAGCCGGCATCGAATTCAACGTCTTTTCGACAAGAAATACTACGGAGGAAGTGTCTTCACAATTTTCCAAATCAAGTATATTCATGTGGATCGAACGGAGCGACAAGAAGTGATATTGACTTTAAATGGAATTATAGCTAATCATGTCGATGTGGAGATCAAAGATTAGATAATAACGCGAAGTCGAGAAGGTCCTTTCTCCTCACCTTCATCATTCACCACCATCGCCCTCAACCTTCGAGCGTCCACACTGAAATCAACTTGTAAGCATGCTCTTCGATGAAAATAGTAGACATACCTTCTGATCAATGTATCGTAACAGATGCTTGATACCGAGCTTCTTCTCAAAGAAGAACACGGTCTGGACAAGTTAGGAGGAGTAAGAACCAGCTTTATGTAATTCTCGATGAAGGATACTCACCCGCACTGAACCCAACATACACAGACCGAAGCGACCCCCTGAATTATGTGTAGCCGTGTCCTAGCGATATCCGACAAAAAATGTATGAGGTCTCGGAATGGTGAAGAAAATACTCACTAATGGTTTTCAAGCAGTCTGCGAGATCGCCGCACAAAGTGTGAGGTTGAGGTACATATGCCGCACTGCAATCAACTTGTAAGCATGCTGTTCAAGGAAAATAGTAGACATACATTTTGATCAATGTGTCGTAACAGGTGCAATGTCATTCAGTGCATGGCTGTATACTTGATACTGAGCTTCTTAAAGAGGAACATGATCCAGACAAGTTGGAAGAGGTAAGCACCAGCTTGATATAATTCTCGATGAAGGATACTCACCTGTATCGAACCCAACACAGAGACCGAAGTGAACCTCCGAATTGCGTGTAGCCATGTCTGAAGGGTATTCTACAAAAAATGTATGAGGTCTCGCAACGGTAGAGAAATTACTCACTAATGGTTTTCGAGCAGTGTGTGAGGTCGCCAAGCAAACTGCAAGGTTGACCAGCTTGTGACGGAATAAGAGTCTGATGAATGGTATTTTAGGTGGCGGAAGACTCACCTTGGATTGAAGTTCACACGCATCATGAGAAAGGAAAACTCAAAGCACACTCGGTGATCATGGGTAAACAGGAACGAAAGAGAGGATCTCAAGGATTGCAATGAGTTAAGTGTCAGGTGAATGCTGTTTATGTGGAAGATACTCACTTGGACCAGGATATTTGTGCCGTGTTTGTGGAGGACAATTGATGATGATGCGAGGGGATGCTAATTGATGTGCTGAGGGTGTAGATTATGAGGAGGAAGTTGGAAGAATGGGGGGTTTTGGAAAATGGGTGAGTGGCATCCCAAATTGCAGCGGCATCATTGCACGTAATTCGGCCATGCCAACAACACACTCTGCACACAAATCTATTTGTGTATTGCGTAACTATTCTATTGTTCCTGATTTTTTTTCCATCATTCTTCTTTCAGAGAACGTACAACTTAGTTGCTTGTTGCACCGCCCAGTGCTTGCCCTGGCCGCAGGGATGGGTGATTGGTTATGTCAGTAGGTTCCCTCACTGGGAAAATTTTAACTCTTAGTGGCCTGTGGCTCAAATATTTAGGAGGGTATTTCTTGGAGTTGTTGACTACAAGGAATATCTTTCTGAATATTTGAGTCACAGAAATTTAGGTAGTCTAAGAGTCTGAAAATGCAATGCTTAAGGGTCTCAGCTTAGTGGTAGTTACAGCTTTGGGCTTAGATAGATCTCAGGTTAGTAAGAGGTCCCCGTGGAATGTTACTGGAGAAATGTGACTAGGATGATGCAAGTTTCAGCCTAGTGCACGAATTTTTTTGTTGATTTCCCTTGGCACCTGAAGGTATAAAACCTCGCAGAATTCTTGCAACACCCACCTCATCATAATGCCCCCCCTATGCCCTTCCATTATGCCCAAATTATGCCTTCCTTTGTTGTATCTTCAATTGATCGGTGCGTTCATTGCTCATCGGTACTCTTGTTTATCCACTCACATATATCTTCTTATCTTTTAGATGTCTCCTTTGTTGTTGTCGTCATTATCTATCGATCTTATCTCGGTGCTGTGTGTAGGTCAAGTTGTTTGGTTTCGAGGGTATTGACCAATGTACCTGTTTAGGATAGATGGATTACGCAGCAACCCCAATGAGTTCTCTGTGTGCCTTCTTCCTGGTCTTCCATTACCATCTTCCATCCACTTCTTGCCTGTTGAAGCCTATTTTATTTGCAAGTTATTTTAGCCATTGTATTTTCAATGAGCTGATATATTTTGCGCAGATGTCGACTTGATATTTCGTGTTCCGCAAAACCGTGTTGTGGTAAGTGTTCTCTTGTTAACGTGTGTTGTCGTTCTCATCGCAGCTCAGAGCTTTGTGAAGTTATGACCTTGTTGTTTCATCACCTTTTTGGTCGATGAGGTCTGTTCGACCCTCTATGGCGCTTCAAGAGGAATCCTGTGTTATCTCTCCCTACATTGATCATGGAAGTCCAATCTATTCGCCCTCACCTTTCACTTCCCTCCAATATCCCGTTGAATGATCCAGGACTGCCTATCTCATTGTCATATCACTCTCCCGCTATAAATTCGATTTTTCATGTTCTGGTGGACCCATTTGGCTGAGGCCCCTCGTCCAGCTCCCGCGACACCAATGAGATATTTCTCCTTCCGGAAAACACTGTCTTGTTGCTATGGGAATTCTTATTAGGTTTGTTTTTGGTGTTGTTGCACATTTATTGTGACTAACCTTTGTGTTGATCAGTCCCAGATGACTTTCATGGACTCCACTTGTTTAATGCATGTGAGGACAGCCCTAGCCATCACTGCGATCCAAACTTGATTTTTCGACTTCCGGAAAACGCCATTTCACATCTGTCAAACCGATCGCCATCGACAATATATTTTCTTCATATCCCCGCTTCAATTTTGATTTTGCATATTTGGTGTTCCGGAAAACGGTGTCTCATTGCTGTGAAAAATTCTATTAGGTTTGTTTTTGGTGTTTTCGCTCATTCGTTGTGACTAACTATTGCCTTGATTAGTCCGAAATGACTTCCATGGACTCCACCTCTGTTTAGTCGCCCTTGCGATGCTAATTCGATTTTTCGACTTCCAGAATGGGCTGTCTCACATGTCATCGCCATGGAGGATATAATTTCCTTATATCTCGTTGACAGGCCCTTTCCCGCTTGAATTTCAATTTTGTAAGGTTCCCGTCATTTCTTATAACCTCAACATGACATTTCGCTCGTGGCCATGGGAATTGTCGCCAAGTTTGTCGTTCGTCTTCTTTCTCGCTCGTTAGTGGCTAATCTTTCTCATTATTAGTCTCAGTATGTTTAACACAAGCCTGGACTGCGGTTCTTACTCGATTTTTCGACTTCCGGAAAACACTGCCACATATGTCAAATCTGTCCCCCTTTACGGCATTGACACGAGGTATCTTCTGGACTCCATTCGTGTTTAGTCGCCTGTGCGATTCTAAGTTGATTTTTCGACTTCTGCAAAACGGTGTCCCACATATGCCAAATCCATAGCCGTTTACGGTGTTGACACAATATATCTTCTTCCGCCAAAAGCCTCCCTCGTCGGATGAGTACCACCTTTGTTATTCTCATGTACATGCATTTACAATTGTGTCCAGTATGTTGTCGACGTGTTGGTTCAGTATTTCACCTTGGCACTCCTTGATGTGTGCCGACATGACCCCTCGTCTGCTTGTCACCAATTTGGTTAATATTTCCTTTCGTTTAGGTAATTTGACTAATGTTTGCATTTAGTACTGCATATTTTGGCGGCTCGTGTCTTACGCTACGACGTGGTGTGCTGTTGATCGGCTCCCGCACCTCCCCGCCATCTTTCACGTACTGCAAAATGCTTCTTTCTGCCTTTCGGTATGTTTGTTTCATTGATTATTTATGAAGTATACTAACTTACCGTCAATATTGTAGGACGAGTGCCAGGTCGCGTCTGTTTTTCAAGTCTATTCGAGTCCGGTGGATGCATTAACGCAGCGGAAAGGTTCATTTTCTTATTATTCAGTGAATTGCTTTTACTGACAATTTGTTGTAGATGTTGTACATCACCTCCGTCACTCCATCCGTAAGTCTTCATTTAGTTTCCAATCCCCTAATTCTTATTTGTAGCGTTCTGCATGTCCCAAGCTCAGTTAGGTCATTTTCGAATTCTTAACCTGCTGAGCCCATGCTGTTCGCCGCCGTGATCTCGATAAGATCACGGGGCACTTTTTTTGATCATACGAGTGTCCCCGCGGGGAGGCGAACGTATGGTCCTGGATTAAAAAAAGGAGGGAAGAATGCTGAAAAGATACAGCGTTTTTCTTGTTTGCCACTGTTTCTTGCTTACGTTTCTGCGTTTTTATTGGTTCACTACATATCGAAGACCATATGTACACCGAGGTAACGTAGTCGAAGTGTCTGCAGAAACCGCATCATCAACTTCTGGAACCCAGTGTAAAGATGAACACGTACACTTTATCAGGGCTCAACACCAAACTCGTGCTATCGTTGAAATGCACACCGACGCTCCCGTCCGTCAACGCGTACCCCATCCCATACTTGTTGCAGTAGTCAACCCAACTCACGATGAATACATTCTCTTCCGGAAGGGGTAGGTGCGCTTCCGGCGTCCGGAATACTTTCCCTGCGGCTTTGGCGTCGAACGCAACGGAGAGGATGTGCGCAGCTGCATCGAACCCATTTGGTTTGGCCGCCGGAAGAGCTGCAGTTGGAGG
>KN838616.1:93339-136504 GCA_000827195.1 Laccaria amethystina LaAM-08-1 | reverse complement strand
AGAAATGATTGCGCGCAAGTAAAATATGTTTTTTGAAACCCAAATTTTGCAAATAAAATCTACGCGGAATTATTCCGCACAATGCCAGCCATAGGCAAAGACATGGACGTCACTTTATCCACCCCAGTGCCCCAGCTATGCTCGAACTCACTCGCATACATGCCAGTCCTTCTGAACTTCAGCCTTTCCCGCAGTCAACTTCAAGATACATTCTCGGCATCTCAAGCCTGCTGCGAACGGAATTCCGTTATCCTTCCTATCTTTTTAATCCAGTTAAATTATCACTTGCGCATGGAGTTTGTTCAGATGATAAATAAAATAAAATAAGAACTGCTGGTGTTTGTACGTTACAAACCTTCCTCGAGGTTCTCCAACCACGTAACTGCAGAAATAGTTTCATGCGTTGCCTATTTTCGAATTCAAGCTACTTTTCCGATATCACAACGCCCTTGCCTCTTAATATATGTATGTTTTTATTGACAAAAATGGAAGCAAAAATAATGAAGCGAATTGTTTTGATAGTCTGGGACCGATCAGCCATCTAAAAATTCAGTGAGCAATTGATTTATGTAAGTTGATTGATGTCTCCAGAAGAAGCAAACGATGGATTGCCTCCTTCCCAGGTTGCTTATGGAAAGGATGCCGGGTGTGAATGTGCATTACATGCACCTTCCATTCCGAATTCCGGTGCTTTTTATCGTTCCGGATGTGAAATATTTTCACGGTCAAGATATAATATTTATGGCATTACTCACTTTACGCCTGATGTTGCCGTAGTGTGCGACTAAAAAGAAGTGTTTATAAGTACTACCAGGGATGAAAGGGGGGCGTTTAAATTCATCTTGTCCTTGGCCCTGCAACGAGAAGGGCTCCCATGACTTCTGCCTGGGATTAAGCCTTTGACTACAAAGATATGTGCAGCTGAACCTGTTTACAATTAGCGAGGCTTCGGAGAGTATGAGCAAATTACACATGCTTGAGTTTGGGAAATATTCGTGTTTATTTTATTACAATTAACACCTGATCGTGTTATGTAGCGGCTTGGCTAATAAGTATGTAACTACGGAGACGGAGAATGTATTGGCACGCGTGAGAGGTGTTTGCTTTGCCCCTGATGATGGTTGTGATGCCATGCCCTCGATGCAGAGGTCGGTGGGATGTTGGACTATAATATTCTGGTCAGGCCCTTGGCTCCATTCACAAGCTAGAATAGTATCTCAGATATCAGGAAGCCAATGCGCTCGAGGTTTCCGCGTTGCTCTACAGGCGCCGAAAATCCATCAATTTTGACAATTCTATTTTTAGGCCATGAGGGGAATAAGTAAACGTCTAGAAATAGTCGCTTCCGTACTTTTGATAAATTCGTCTTCTTTTCACACACTTGCCATTCATCAACGCACAAGTGGCTCACTTTCTTTCCCGACACCCCAACTACGAATAACCTCCCTCTAAAAAAGATGAAGCTCCTCGCTATCGCTTTTGCCTCATCTATGGCGTCTCTCGCTTCAGCCTCGATAGCAAGTGCCCACTAATGTTGTTTGTATCATGTTAACTGACTCGAGCATCAAGGTGGTTAAAGTCGGCGCCTCGTCGGGCGCTGAAGGCGGCGTATTTCAGTTCATTCCCAACACTTTCAACGCAACAAATGGCACTACCATCAACTTTCAATTCACAGGAGCGTAAGTTACTCGATCTTTTCTTTGACGTGCAACCAATTAAAGAGTCTAAAGTCCCGGGAACCATACCGTCACTCAATCAAGTTTTGCTGACCCCTGCGATCCCCTCGCTGGAGGCTTTGACTCTGGTTGGGTATTAATTCCCTCCAGCCCAGCTCTGTCTGCTGCCGATACGCCAGAATGGAATTTGACCATCACCGATGACACCAAACGTGAGTCCTTACTCTGCGAAGCCCTCTAGCACAGTGACTGGTTGGAGTTGACTGCAATTCCCCAGCCATTTGGTTCTTCTGTAAACAACTATTGCCTGCTCCCCACTGCATATCAGGTACCCATCTGCGTCTCTTTTGGATGGAAGGTTTCGTTGCTGAAATTTGGTTGTTTAATTAGGAATGGTTGGTGCCATCAACGCTCCCACCACCGGGAACAAAACATTTGCTTCCTTCGTGGCCGCTGCCAAGGCGTTCAAGGGTACACCTGCGGTAAGTGTCACGCCGTAATACATCCCCCGTGGGTTTCTAATGTCAATTCCTCACATCAGCAAGCTGAAGGAGGTCTTGTCGGAGTGGGTGCGTCAGCCTCCGCTGGTGTTGGTCCGGTTCCTAGCGGGGTGAAGGTTTTCACGGCGTCCGCAATGGCCACTGCTTCTTCAAATTCCTCCGCCGCAACTAAATCTGGTTCAGCGGCAGCTGCTCCCAGCTCGACTTCGACTTCCAAGTCGAGCGACGCAAAGAAGCTGATCGCTAGCTCCTTTGTGGCGCTCTTGGGAGCAGCGATGGGCATTAGCTTAGCGTAGAGCTAGTATTTAGAGCTGAGACATATTTATTTTCTACATTGTTGAAGGAACCGGAATCTCTTTCAAGATGCTATTCAGCATATTTGGATTATGAGCATGTCACTGCTGCAAGATGGCGAGGCGAAATCTGTAAATCGAACGTGAACATAATTACGTCAAAAGCTTCAGAAATATACGAATTCCTTTGCTTCTCCCCCTTAGCCAGCTTATAGGATTCTGCAACTGATTCATTGTTTTTTTGCGATCGGGTGTATTCCCTCGAAAGGAAGGAGTTTGAGCGATGAGATGAGATACAGACGGACGCAGGGTCCGACTGCAGTTTCGGCTAATGACACGTGACAGAACACGCACAGAACTCTCTGCACTACCAGCTTGCCATCTCTGCGCCTTACCAGGTATCGGATTTCTCTTCTTCAGTCCGCTGTGGTTCTCTCCCGTCTGGCGATGGCTACGCTGGTCCCGGTAACCCCAACACCAAGCTGTAACGTTGACCCAACTTTCGATGACTCCGGCAACGCAAACTAGGACTCTGAACTTGGAGAAGATCTAAAAGCGGCCTTCTGCATTCGTTATTGAATGGGCTAACGAGGCGTCGTGTTCGGAGTGGACGGATGACGACGAGGCAGAGGCCGATCCATCCTCGCGTCAAAAAATTGGAGATCTGTTCGCCTTTTTTTCGCATCCCGTTCCGTTCTGCTGGATGTACGAAAAGTCGTGGACACCTAGATGTTACGCGATTCCGAACACGCCTGCGCTCTGTGAAACTTCAGGCGTTGGGATAAGGCTGTACCGGCGGGATAAGATGAGATGGACATTGTTCAAGTTGTTGTCGAGGACTGGGGGCAGTTTCATCACTTGTGCACTGGGTGGGAGATTTCGGTGGCTTGGAGGCGCTGGAGTTGGCAAAGGAGGCGCCAGGGGTGTTTGGATATGCTCCTTCGGATCTAGGCGCTGATGCGCTGATGGGCCCGTGAGGAAGATGACGGCGGAGGGTTGGTGATTGTGGCAACGTGTGTTTACCCTTCAAAGCTTCACCGGCACCTCCGAATTCGCCACAGCAGTCTCATTCCGCAACCCTTTTAAGGCTGCCCGTTAACGCCCGACTTTTGTAACTCTGTGGGTGGATTTCGTGATGTTATGAGTGTCAACGGCCATTGGCGGATATTGCAACGATGCCGAGGAGCTTGACGTCCTAGTTTCTTCCCAGTTCTGGTACCCTCCTCTCTGGCCGTCATATGCTGAAGCTCATGCTTCTTTTTATCACATGCCACCCCTCCACCCCGTCCACGTTACGTCCTCTACACCCACATCCAATTTGACAATATTTCAATCGCACACCGCCATCCTACCCTCTCGCACATCCAGCCATCATCTCATCGTCAACCCTTGCGCGCGCTCTTTGCATCTCCCTCACCAACGCCTTCTTTCCGACATTGGAGAAACTGTCACTTTTATTCTCTTTGTAAATTAAAAAATTTAGGAAGGTATTCAACATCTTGGTTGGCATATTTGATAGTACGGACGCCTGTTATTAGCAGACCTGTCTCCATACGTGAAGCTGGGTTCAATTCCCGGACCAAGATCGAAATTTCGGTACATGAATTACTTTTCCCCGTGTTACCTATGTTTCGTTTCTTTGAGAGAATAAACCAAAATCTGCGCTAGCACTTCTTTAATTCCATGAATTATACACTCAATTCCAAGAAGGCTAACCTCCGGTTAGTACGCGCACCCGTCATTATCGAGCCTCACAATGCTGGTTTCACGCGCGAAAGCTGGGTTTAATTCCCAGACGGAGAGCTAGTCGCTTTGAAAGTCGTATTGTTCTCGGTGTAGGAGCCGGCGTCGGACGACTCTTTGTTGAGCCATACTAGTTCTTAGCCTCCGATTTTGAAACCATTTTCACAACCGCACACCACCTCGCCCATGCGCATATACTAAGCAACACAATTTCCAGCAATGCAAGTAGGGCGCGCTATCACGTCTCCGCTAAGCGCTTCCCGCCGTGCTTCTGGCCGCTGGGCACCCTAGGTCCTCTACGAAGACGGATAGGATTGTGAACAGTGCGCAGACGGTGAATGGAGTGTGCAAATATATGCGCCAAAGGATCAACGCGTGGATGGAGAACGAGAATAGGATGTCTATCCCTGTGAGTAAGTTGGGGCATCCCAAGTCGAGATATGAGATGAGTTCGCAAGGATTTGGCTTGACAACTGGTGAGTTGAGATTTATGCCATTTAACAAAAGAAGAAAAGGATACCAGAAGTCTCTACTGAGCTCCCCGCCAAATAAAGATTACATCAGGAATGAGAACAAAGCCCGCCCCACACGCCGTGCGTATTAAGATTATCCCTTCCCTACCACCATAGCCATCCCTAGCATACGCTTCGAATGTTCTTCTCCTTCCTGTCTCTCTGGGTCGCATGCATGATCTTCAAAGCAAGTAAGACCATATCCCTCTGGACGGTATTGTAAATCTGACTGACTGGTTGAAGTGATCGTAATGCAAACGATAGACGGGCACGTCTGGAACAACTAACCTAACAAGTCCACCTCGTGTCCTATTACCACCCACCCCCTTGAGGGCTGCCAGGCGTCGGACTAGGAATCCTCTGGGGCATGACGGTACTCTTAGGAGCAGGATTGGCCACCTCCAGATCCTTCCTCCATTCAATCTTCTCCACTCGGACCTCGCCTTCAATGAGTTGGTACACATACGTCACGACGACGGAGCCTTGGACGTCCATGAGAGCAAAGGACGGTGTCGGGTCTCTGACGTGTGTAAATCAGAAAAGGAAGAGGTGGCGACGAGGTAGGGGAAAGGATCGAACGAACCCGTTGTAAGCTCCTGTCCATGCGCCTGTCGCTGATCCGGGGTTGACGAAGAATTTGTTGTCAGATTCGATGGCTTGAAACCTGTGCGCGTGAATGTAAGTTCCGCACGACCACTGCATCACTTTGGAGGAACTCACGTATGTGTATGACCCGAAATCAATACGTCCACATCCATCTGCCTCGCCACCGAGCTGAGCGAATCCAAGTCGCCAATTGGTGTACACTGGTGCCCATGTATCACGCCAATCTTAATCGAATTGTGCACGACAGTCACCGACAACGGGAACGCGGACTCGTCGTAGTCGCCCTTGACGACGTGTACGTCGGGCGATATGGTCCGCAGGTAGTCGTACGTCTCCTTGTCGCAGATGTTGCCCGTGCAGAGAATTTGCTGAATTTTTCCAGGGACGAGGAGTTTCTTGAATTTGAGGGGGAGGTCATGAACTCTGTGAGGGATGTGGAGGTCACCGATGACGAGGACGAGGACCATGGTCGTTGCCAAACGTGTTTGCTGAGCGTTGATTAACGGAATCCTCAAAACAAAACAAGCGCAATCAGTCTCCTTCGCTCTGAGACGAAAACTTAAAGCAGGCCCTTATCATGGATGACCGCAGTGCTGAATCGTGCGCAACGATGGCCACAGCCAAGTGCTCATACTTATTATAGTATGCTTATCTGCGTTTGAGTCGATTCTACCACAACACGCAACTGCTATACAACAAAAATTTGTCCCTCTCGAGAGTCGCGCGACTCGCGCCGCATGCCGAACTTCACTGTCGGTACATCTCAAATAAATGCCATAATGGCGCTTCTGTCATCACCTAGTCCTCGCTCATGACGAATGATTTCGGAACACCCACAATTGCTCTTATAATCAACTTTCATATCCTGGTGGCCGACGTTACGATTATTTCGAGGTATCTCAGTCTTCACGGTTGCTGGCACTTACTATCAATATTTCTACAGTGAAATCTCAACTTCAGCACGCGATTGTTGATGTCCAGGCTATGTCCGAGAGTGTCACCGTTGACGTCAAAAACCCAAAGGTCCCACTTTGGATCTTTCAAGGATATAAACTCACGTCGATTGGGTGGCTCAAATACGACATGAACAAGGCAATTTAGGTTTGTCAACTTGGTAAGCCTTGTACCGGTGGAACGTGAACGTATGCGTCAAGAACCATGCAGTCTGCTCAGAATGACAATTGTCGGATGGGCGTTCATTACGCCACACTTCGGGAAAATGGAAGGCTTGGTCAGAATTAGAGATTTCGCGTACTTCGCGGGAGGGAAGGAATTCGAAGCATAATATTTACGCTATGCGTGTGTGGTCTAGGGATAGTGATTGCCATCGTGCCATCGGCATGATGAAAGATTGTCGAAGAGTTATACTAATCAATACTAGCGAGCTTGCATGTTCGTCGTTTATTATTAACTTGGTGAGGGGAAGTAATACGGTTCTGGACATAGTTCAGCGGTACAGCAACTAGCATCGGTATGACTTCCAATCTCAGTAGCATATGCACACAATTTCTTTGGGAATGCATCAAAATAAAGGAACTAAGTACTACTATAAGGCGCCTTGATTCTTAACGGACGCCCAAAAGTCGACTGCTCGAAGTACGACTTCTTAGGCTTTGATACTTATCTACCTCGTTTTCTTCGTTAGAAAATGGTATAATTTTCAATTGACTTGAGGTTAGCCAATCCGGACTGACGAGGCTAATATCAAAAGACCAATTCGTTTATTGTTCCTCCTAGAAAAATAAAGTTCCTGCATTTCAAGTCTCTGAGAATCAATTCAACCTGTAACTTCCTAGTACTATCCGACAGTTGAACGATCTCCCTAGTACATTTTGGTCCATTGGTTCTTTGGGGAAGTGTTAGCTCACTCCGGAGGTTATTTTGGAACAACGGCAGTTCGCTGCGTGTTCTGAATTCAATCGACGCATGACCTCGTTTTCATCTGAAGAGGCTAGCCCAGATTTTCGAAGCTCATCCACTTGGAGAACCTCAATCGCCGAAATTTATGAATAAGAAAGCACTTGATCCATCGGGTACCGCTATAAAAACGGAGTAGATTATCAGGGACCTTCGTCAAGAGCACTTCTCAGCTTTTTATTTCTTTCAGAACTTCAACATGTTCTCTACTCAGCGCTTCTTGTCAATTCTCGCTCTCGTTGGTATGGCCAATGCTTTCAGTGGGGATGGTATGCATGTGTCCCATATCGTTTGGCGTATGGCGGCTAACACTTAAATATGTTTGTTCTTCAGCAACCTTTTACGCTCCTGGAGTAGGTGGAAAAAAATAAAATCTAAATCCTAACTGAGCCCAGTCCTCCCAGCTGGGTGCCTGCGGCAAGCATAATACAGCCAGCGATCATATCGTCGCGCTCTCAGTCGCGCAGTACGGTAATGGTGAACATTGCTCTAAGTCGATTGGTGTGAATTGTGCGTATTTTCTTATATAGATAGCGCCGACTTCCTCATAAAAATATATCCAATATTCAGATGAAGGAAAATACGTGGAAGCCGAAGTTGTCGACAAATGCGAAGGCTGTGGCTCGTCTGACATTGATCTTTCTCCGTCCGCGTTCACTGAACTCGCTCCTGAGACTAAGGGTCGCATTCAAGTGACCTGGAATTACTTATAAATAACCCGCTTGAGAAACGTACTTGTACTACATTTGTTCTCCTGTTCGTCGAGTGTTCACTGTACTGATAAATATGAAGAAGTATATTGTTGTTCCGAAGGGGCTAGGTCTGGTGAGAAATTGCTTCGGTCCCATTCCAATTAAAATTAGGAGACACTATGGCGGTGTGGCGACTACAGTTGGAATTCTGCGGCACCATGAGGACGATATCACTGGTAACCACCTCTTTGATTTTCTACAGAGAGTGGCCGCTCAGAGATTAGCGGAAAGCGGAAATATTTGTATCTTGCTCGTCAACTAAACCACCCCCGTAGCTTTCACCTCTGCGCACAACCAGCACTCCTCGTACAATTATAGCGACCAGTAATAATGGTGGGATAATCCGGACAACGATAATGTGACTGAAGAAGAAAAAACTAGAAAATCGCACCATATGATCTAGGCGAAGCTTCAAGAGCGTTCAGGTGACCGCAGTAAACGAACTCGTGCTGCGTCCTGGGCGGAAGGTGAATGAATGTACAGTGAGAAATAATACAATGCGGAGAAGCACTTGCAATTCAAGAATTTCAAGTTCCCTCCTACCGACTGCGTTATCGCAGCTGCCGCCGCTACCCATAGGACCCAGGTCATGAACACGCCCAATCAAAATTTAATCGGCTTCGCCGTCACAGTGAGCATTCTGCAATGAACTACCTATGCTGGTCAAGATAAACCCTGTTGTGCCACCAGAAAACATGATTGGTTATGGAAGAAAACCTAGCACAGCAAGTGTTCCTGGTGGCCAAAACTTCATACACCTCTCGAAAATCTCACTCTTTGGCACCTCAAATCATGTACACTTCATGAATCCTATCAAAACTCTGCAAATAGTATTTTACATACTAACTGAACATGTGTGAATTTTTTCAAAAGAGCAGGGCAAGGGAATGTCACGAAAGGTGAAATCTGCATATCCTGATCCATGCACACATCCTGACCAAATATAAAGTGACGTACGTACTTGTGGCCATCAAGGTTTGAAACTCAGTTGAGGCTTGTAGCGGTGTGTCGACAGTTAACTGTAGCGAGGACGTTTACCTGTCGGAGTTGATTAATGATTCACCAAGGAAAGTTGTCGCGTGATGAAAAAAAGTGTAGCGTTGGGGCCGCGACGTCAACTCTGCATTCCACTATTGTTTAGGGGCTTTTATGATGGTTGCAGCGGTTGCTGTAATATAGTGATGACATAATATATCTACATAACGTGATGTCATCGATCAATGTGTGCTGTGGAAAGGAGAAACATCGGTATCGCGTCTTACCATGTCCAACGACCCAGCTCTCACGCCTCTGTTGACAAATTCACCACATGAAGGCACCTCGCCAAAATCTCAACTGGATTTCGCACCAGATATCAAAGCGACTCCGAACAAGGAATGTGACCAGGAGAACAAAAAGTTTGATTTGAGCCTTGCCGAGCGACATAGGGGTGGGGATAAAATTGAGGAACAGAACAAACGCCGACGTGCACGCGGTACGCATCATTCCTCCGAACACTATTCCATGCCTGACATTATGTAACGCCTCGCCATTCTTATGTAGTAGCCTGGTTCGTAAACAAAACCCTCGAATGGATCGGCCGCACCCTCTTCTCCATCCTCTGCCTCCTGCTTTCGCTCCTCTCGCTCTGGTTCGCCTGTATATTCATAAAAGGCGGTAAATATATCTGGGAGGCGGATCTCAATGACTCGAATCTCGGGCCGCTACCTCCTGACGCCTCGGTATTTGACGTTTTCGTGGAGTGGCCGCTACCCTTCTTCGCGTGGGCTATGAAGCTGGTTGTGGTGGGTTTTTGCATGCCAATGATGTTTTTGATATCCATTGCGGGTGTTTTGGCGTATTTGAACATGGCTATTATGGTAATGGTGGGGGTGGAGTGAGGCGGGTTGAGTGAGGTTATTGGCTATTGTGAAGAGATTGATGGGGTAACTTGATAATCAACTTTGAATTCGGCTGTTTAGTGGTGGGAGTTGAACTTTGAGTTTCATCTGACTTGATAAGTACGGTGGTAAGCGAAGGTTTGAAATTGGAAAAAAATTATTTCGACCTCACCTGCCAATTACTTTGCTCACTGTGGATGACACTCAAGATTTTTTTTTATAACTAAGTATATCCAACGTCTTTGATAGTATATTGGCTCCTACACACGTGCTGTGAATCAAGCAATCTCAACTTGCAAGCTTCACGTGCAAAAGCTGGGTTCAACTCTGAGACAAAGACTTATATGTTCATTGATTTGAAATCGTTTTCCTTGGTAGTAAATGGTTGTATGGGTATGCTGTTCCATGTAGTGTTTTAAAGTCCAGTCCAGTTCGGTTTTTTGCCTCGAAACGAGGCAACTTGCAACCGCAACCGGTATAAACCGATCCAGATATTAAGGGACCATAACCGGACCGCTTCGGACCGGTCCTAATCGGTCCACAACCCAAAAAAAAACGGTCTAGACCGGTTGCAACCAGTCTTTTATTGTAAAATTTACCATACCAAATATTTTAATATTACCTCACGTACATTGCGTACATAAATAGATATTTTAATTCTCTGTGGACTGATCAAAAGTTTAAGCAATTCCGTCAAAATTTGACTGATATATGGCGAAAACGGAAAGGACATACATGCAAATTACATTTGTAGTTGGTAATTTGCAGTTTGTAGGTGCAACTCATTTTGGATGTTAAATAAATAACATCACATGGTACAAATGATTACCTGTGTTGTTGTTATTTTTATGATGTCATATAGCTGTACATAAAATGTGTAATTATAGGGTCAGGTAATTTTACAACAAAATACATGTACATAAAATGTTTTTGGCCATATGTCAACCATTTCTTGACCGTTTTTGATGATTCAGGGACCGAAAATTAAGTTAAAATGTGTGTGAGTAAGGTCCATCATGTGACAGGACGAAAGACCGGTTGCAACCGGTCTAAACCGGTCTTTTTCGGTTTTTAAATATTTACAAAACATGGCAACTGGCAACTGCAACTGATCCCAAATGTGGGCAACTGCAACTGGAAAAAGACTGGACTTTGGTTCAGTCCAGTTCAGTCCTACATATATTTTCAGTCCTGTAGACTGGACCTGCGAACACTAGTTCCATGTGTACAAGTATTATTTGTTGACACATATTTATCTCTGAGCTCCGCATTTTTGTTTCTGGCTCCACATTTTTTTCCCCGGTGACACGTATTTTTCAATCGAGCTGCTTGATGTGTTTTATCTTGGTTGGACCCTGCTTTGGGCTTCCCAGAGGTCTGATCAACACTAGATAAAGAGTCGGGCACATCGTCAAAGACAATGATGAGGCCTAGCCCACGACTGTGGGCTGGGATGACGACAATGACGTTCAGTTGTGCCTGACCGGGAAAGCATGCTAACGCCATGTGACTATCCTAATCAGGCCACATTCCTGAAAGACAAAAGTGGAAAGAAATACTATTAAAAAAATAACCATTTTGGGACAGGTCATGTTGATGTGATGCTGGCGACTTTTCTTAGTGACAGCTATCGCTAGGCAGATCAAATTGCACTCTGCTAACAACTATTTATGTAAGTACTACCAGTAATAGTATTGAAATATGGACATGTTGTGGTGTTTGTCATTGTCACAGGACAGCCATGGGGCATGGGTAAATTCTATCATAAAGTTCATCCTCAAAACATAGACACATGAAGGTCCAGTTCCATTTGAAGGAGGCTTGATTCACATACACACTTATGTGGCCACAATGTGAGATGGCCTATGCACATGTGAGCCCAAGGTCATGGGCTAGGCCTCATCATTGTCTTCGACAAGTTGCTTGACTCTTGTGCCTCTGTATGAATGTATCTAGTGTTGATCAGACCTCGGGAAGCCTGAAGCAGGGTCCAACCAACCAAGATAAAACACATCAAGAAGCTCAATTGAAAAATACGCATCACCGGAAAAAAAACACAGAGCCAGAAACAAAAATGCAGAGCTCAGAAATAAATATGTGTCAACAAATAATACTTGTACACATATATGGCTATGGCTGTCCGTTTGGGTAAAAAATCATAAAAAATCCCATAGTTTACATGTTGGCATGCAAAAATGTATATTGTGCACAAAAATATTTGTGGTGTTGTGCAGAAATATTTGGATATGTGCACAAATAAGTTCTATGTGCAGAAATATTGGTTATGCACAGAAAAGTTGACATGTGTACGAAAAAATACATTTGGTTGTGTAGAAACTTATTGACAGACTTATGCGGTGCTCAGAAACATTATCAAGTGCTGCAAAAATTCTTATTTGTGCGTGGAAATTATTGGGTCCCTTGTGCTGATTTTTGGCTTCCTCCCATTTTAGGAATGCCATGGTGCCATAATTATGTAATTGATCTATTGTTGGTACCCTCAGCACTGTAGGCAGAGTTTAAAAAGTAACAATATCTCTTTATAAATATTGTTACATCTTATCTTAATGAAATATAAGCAATGACACAATGAGCAAAAGGATGAGTATGTACCAGAAGCAAAAACAAAAATCTGGCATACACAAAGGGCATTTTGTAATTAAATGATTTCCTTAATAAGCAGGGAAACAATCACAAGCAATATAATATTTTTCGTTTCATGCCTAAAACAGTGGGGGAAAAAGTTTGAATGTCCGAACAGTTGAGGCAACTAATCACTAGGTATGTTAGCTTCTCTTGACACTATTTTTCCAAGTGGCTGTTGTTTGTAGCCAAGGTGATGCATACTTATAGGATTTCTGCAGCTCACAATACTTGACTCAACCAATGCTTCTCAAGTTGAAAGTTATTTATCATGATCACATTTTCAGTATGCTGTTATCAAAATACAAATGAGAAAAGGTATTAAAGACTAACTAAGGAATGTAAAAAGTTATACTTTCTGCTTCTAAGTTCTATAGTGACATTGCATGTAGAAGAAGGATCCAGTAAATACAGATAAATACTGTAAGTATAATAGTCTTGAATTTGAAAGTGGCCAGAATCTGATTGGTGATTTAGATAAGATATTAAGTGGTGAAGATGAGATGTACATTGTAAACATTTATTCATCACAATCAATATATTTAACTTGTAGCGCTTGAGAATTCAGTGTTATGAACCTCTGGCTGTTTTTTTCACCAGCAGCAAGTGTGCTTATAAATTTCCTTGCACTGGGAACATGACAAGATAATTTGTATTGAAATACTCTAAAAATATCTTTTGAAAGTTCCGTATTTTTTTTCTGTTTTATAACAAAACATATGGAACACATATACAAAGTTTTTTTTTTTTCAATAAATGAAGGTCAAACTTTTATAAAATATGTTGAAAACATGTGAAATGCATTTATATAAAAACTCAACTCACTTGAAAAAGATAGCTTCAACTTGAATTGTATAAATATTAATCTCAATGCATTTCACTTGGTTTCAAGATATTTTTTAAATGTTTGATCTTCATTCATTGAAAAAAAAACTTTGTAGATGTATTATATATTTTTTGTTATAAAACAGAAAGAAAATAAGGAACTTTCAAAAGATATTTTTGGAGTATTTTAACACAAATTATCTTGTCATGTGCCCAGTGTTGGGGCCTATCCACAACTTAGTTTGACCCCCAAGAAGACCAGCATTTCGACAAGAGTAGTCGAAATTTATCAATGTGGTCCCAACTTTGGAAAAGGCATGCGCAACGATGTACATTCACAATGTCCCTGTGCCTACGATAAGCTGGGTTCAATTCCCAGACAAAGATTTCGACCAAAAGTTGCTAAATTTTCTTGCGGCCGCGGAAAGTGTAATTGTAATTTTCTTTTTTTGAAACCTATCCACGCGGCTAGTATGTAACTTCGTTTCATCGAAGGGCTCGTCTTGACCGGGAGGCTGAAAAATAAAATAAAATTGTATATACAGCAGAACATTAATGTAGTGTTATTTGCTTCCAGTGCTCATAAATGTGGTAAAAACTTAAGAGACGGTCCAATTTTGAACGGCGGAATATCTGGGCTTCAGTCGCTCAAAATCAAAAATTATCCCGAAATTCTCTGCGCTTGAATGAGCGAGAAGGGGTGCCTTCTGGGACATTACATCAGCAATTAGGCAATTTGGTTTCCATGGGTTTCTCAACCAAGGAAACCAGAAAAAACCAGAAAAAACCGAAAAAAACCCAGAAACATGGCAACCTGGAAACCCATGTCCGTTTTTCAGGAAACCTGCCTGCAGGGTCTCGCAAGTTAAGCCTAGATAAGTCAATCCCTGACTTGACCCTTTACTAATTATAGTATATATTCCCTTTCCAGGTGTCCCAGGTTTCCGGAACCGAAGAAACTGAGGAAACCGGCAAAAACCGGAAACTAAATTGACATATTGCTGATGTATGAGTGTGACACGTGCATGACATCGCCTTCCAAATCGGGAATCTTTGGGGAGCCAGCGCTCAGTCACTCATGTCATTTTCTCTGTCACGAGCAGTCGCAGCCACACCCGTCGCTCCTCGTCCCGCACAACCTCAAGAACACACCGAGGGCCATCCACGCTGCGCAAGCAAACCCCACCTACGGCTATGAGTGTGTTCATCGTGTTTGCGAACAGGAACAAGGGAGTCCGTTGGCAAGTAAGTACGTTGACGAAGCTTCCTATAGCTAAGGCTGCTGAGATGGAGAGGGTGCAGGGGGTAACGATTGCGGATATGGATGTGAGAGAATTCCTGCATTGAATGCGCGCTCTAGCCCAATGACATAATATGTACATAACATGACGTCGTCCATCAATGTGAGCCGTAGAAAGGAGAAACATTGTTATCGCATCTTACCATGTCCAACGACCCAGCTCTCACACATCTGTCAACATATTCACCACATGAAGGCACCTTACCAAAATCTCAGCTGGATTTCGCACCAGATATCAAAGCGACTCTGGACAAGGAATGTGGCCAGGAGAACGAAAAGTTTGATTTGAGTCTCGCCGAGAAACATAGGGATGGGGATAAAATCGAGGAACAGAACAAACGCCGGCGTGCACGCGGTATGCATTATCCTTCCGGATACTTATTCCATGCCTGACATGAAGGCATCACCATTCTTATATAGTAGCCTGGTTCGTACGCAAAACCATCGAATGGATCGGCCGCACCCTCCTCTCCATCCTCTGCCTCCTCGTTTCACTCTGGTTCGTCTGTCTATTCATAAAAGTCGGCAAAGAGATCTGGGAGCTGGATCTCGATATCTCGTATCCTCCGCTACCTCCTGACGCCTCGGCTTTTGACGTTTTCGTGGAGTGGCCGTTTCCTTTCTTCGCGTGGGCTATACATCTGCTTATGATGGGTCTTGGCATGTCAATGTCGATTTTGATATGCGGTGCGGGCGTGTTGGCGGGTTTGAGCGCGGCTATTGTGGTGATGATCGGGGTGGAGTGAGGCGGGTTGGGGGAGTTGAGTGAGGTTATTGGCTATTGTGAGGGATTGATGGGTAACTTGATAATTGCCTTTGAATTCGGCTGTTTACTGGCGGGAGTTGAACAACGTTCAACTTTGAGTTTCTTCCGACTTGATATTTAGGGTGGTAGGCGAAGGTTTGAAATTGGGAAATTTTCGACCTCACCTGCCAATTACTTGGCTCACTGGATGACACTCAAGATTTTTTTAATAACTTCTTTGGCAATGCATTAGCTCCTGCACACGCGCTGTGAATCGAGCAATCTTAACTTGCAAGCTTTACGCGCGAAAGCTGGGTTTGACTCTCAGACAAAGACTGATACGTTCTGAATTCATTTTCCTTGGTGGACGGTCGTCTTAAACCTACACTGCCCGCCCCTACGTCATAAAAGTTTATTCGTCGCCACCAATATATTCAACTTGTAGCGCTTGAGAATTCAGAGCTATGAACCTCTGACTGTTTTTTTTCACCAGCGGCAAGTGTGCTTATTAATTTCCTTGGGGCCTATCCACGCGGCTACACGACCTGGTTTGAACCCCGAGAAGACCAGCATTTCGACAAGGAGACTGGTCGAAATTTATAAATGTGGTCCAAACTTTAGAAAAGGCACGCGGGACGATGTATATTCACGATGTCCCTATGCATACTATATTGAACGTCTTTGGTAATATATTGGCTCGAGCATACGCGCCACGAATTGAGAACTTTCTATGCTCGACGCGCGAAAGCTGGGTTCAATTCCCAGACATAGATTTCGATCAAAAGCTGCTAGTTTTTCTGTCGGCCGCGGAAAGTGCGATTGTAAATTTTTTTTGAAGCCTATCCACGCGGATAGTACATAACTTGGTTTGCCTCGAAGGACTCGTTAATAGTTATGACCGGAAGGCTGAAAAATAAAATAAAATTGGATATACAGCAGGACGTTAATGTAATGTTGTTGACTTCCAGTACTAATAAATGTAGCCAGTAGTACGAACTTAAGAGACGGTCCAATTTTGAACGGCGATGAACATCTGGGTTTGGGTCGCTCAAAATGACTATGAGTCTGACACGTGCATGACGTCGCCTTCCAAATCGGGAATCTTTGGGGAAGTCGGAGCCAGCGCTCAGTCGCTCATGTCATTTTCTCTGTCATGAGCAGTCGCAGCCACACCCGTCGCACCTCGTCCCGCACAACCGCAATAACACACCGACTGCCATCCACACTGCGCAAGCAAACCGCACCTACGACTACGAGTGTTTCCATCGTGTTTGCCGAACCAGAACAAGGGAGTCCGTTGGCTAGTGCGTTGACGAAGCTTCCTATAGCTAGGGCTGCTGAGATGGAGATGGTGCAGGGGATAACGATTGCGGATATGGATGGGAAGGATGTGGATATGGACGTGGATGTGCTTGGGGGTACGCTGTGTTTTTTATCATCTGGGGTTTTGGGGCTGACATGTGTGTGTAGACACATACTCCTTGTCACTGCAGGACGATATATCGACTGATGCTACGCCTTCTACGGTCACTAGTACACCGTTACTTGATGCCGTCGCCGATGACGTCGTGCCTTTCCCTTCATTGCCACCCATTAGCCAAGACGATACGTGTACTCCGCCCTCTGAGACTGTCAAGGCCTCTGTGCCCGTCTCTGAACCATCCACTCCTCGGCCTCCGCCGGTAACGTCTTCACCACGCTCTAGCTCAATATCTACACCCTCACCACGGTCAACCTCGTGGTTTTCCACCTTCTCACGTGCCAAGGGCAGACACGCAAGCGGGAGCGCGAACGTGGTTCCCCAAACCCAATCAGGCGATCCATCCAATCGCACGCCGTCGCCGACCTCTATTGATTCACGAACGTTACCAGACGTACCTCCGGACTCATTGCAGCCACCACCCATACCCATCCCCGTACCGCCACTCTCTGCCCTCCCGCCTGCGCTTTGTAGGGAGGCGTCGACGTTGCAGGCTCTTCTTTCCGATACTCCTACTACTACTCCCCACGGGAAAGTGGAGCCGGGGTCGTTGTTGAATGACCTTGATCACCCGGTATCATCATCCCCTCAAGTTCAATCACAATCACAATCACAACCTCAAGCTCAAGCACAAGGTCATGTTCAAGAACAAGAACAAGTACGAGGACGTCCGTCGTTAGATGTTCGTCTATCATCGATAGACGATCGGGTTCCTTCGTTGCCGAGCACGCCGATTTATAATCACCCCACGCCGTCACCTTTTCCGTCCCCCACGCGTGCACGTGCGTCGGTGGCTCAACCGATGGGGACTCACACGTCGACGAGGTTTGCAATGCTTTTTGGTCGGGCTGGGGTTCCGGTGGGAGTTGAGAAGGGATCTGGAGGTCTGTGTGGGATTTTTTTTATGTCCACGTTGGTGGACCGACTTGAGGAGGTGCTGATGACGCGTCGTTTATCAGTAGGTCCGATGACGAGCGCTGGAGAGGTTCCGGGTCAAGGTAGAATTACTTTTCTTCCGATGCTGAGCAGACGCTTGACTTGATTGATAGATCCAACGTCGGGCAATGCTGTTCAAAGTGAAGGTGTGTGCTTAACTTCGAGCTTCTTTCGTGGGTACTGATAATTCATGTTTGATAGATCCAAAGCCGGTCACCAGAGTTATCCCTAGTCGAGGTGTGTATCAAGAAAAAGCCTCTTTTCTCTTTGGGTTGCTGAGAATCTGTCTGTGTTTGTTTGACAGATTTGAATTCGTCTATGATAAGTGGGGTTGGTCAGAGTGAAAGTGGGTATACGCGTTTTCTTTCCTTTTCATGTTGGAGGTATTGATGGTCCGTTTGCTAGATTTTGCGATTGTCCAGAGTGAAGTCGGAGGTAAGTCTTACTTCTGTGAGGTGTTATTTCTTTTTCGGTTGTCAAAGTCCTTCATGCCGGATTTTATTTGTTGAACGCTCTGCGGCGTTCTTTCATACATTCATCCTTGATATCCTTTCATCCGCCGCATAATGACTTGTAATACAGAATCAACGAAGACTACTACTGTTGATCAAAGTGAAGGTACTCCTTGCTTTTGATCTTATATGGATGGGTACTCATGACCCGTTTGATAGATTCGACGCCGGCAGTTGCGGTTGTTCTTACCCAAGGTGCTTGGATTTTTATTTTTGAACTTGTTAGCGTGGGGGGGGGTCGTTCAGCGTCCCTTTCATTTTCTACCTCGACGTTTTGATTTGTCGTTTTTCCTCGACTCAATCTGTGGATAACTCTATGGCGTACTAACTGTCACATCGTGCCTAGAGCCCAACTCAAAAGAAACAAACTCTCCAACCAAAGAGTCCACTTCATCCGGCGATGACGTGCCGCCGGCAACGGCCGACCCTTCCTTACAACCGGCGACAACACCGGCTGATGCTCTTTCAGAGTCACAGCCAACTACATCAAACGCAGCAGAACCTCCGCAGCAAACGTCGTCTTGGTGGGGATACCTGGGCTTGTCGTCGACTCCTGCGATGACGAAAGATGCCTCTGCCTCGTCGCCGCCTCTCATAGAACCCCCGCAGAGCTCAACGCCACTTGAAACGATTCCACCTGTTGCCAACGAGATTCCCGACCCTTCACAGCAGGGTATGGATGTGGAGCCTCCCCAGGATACTACTAGTCCTGAGTATGTGGAGCCTGACTCTTCGGAGAAGGCTATGGATGTGGATGCGCATCCAGTTAGTGACATCCCTGTTGTTGCTGGGGCTAGCGCCCCAGCCCCGAGTGGTGGCTCGGCGTGGTACTCGCCTTGGTCTTGGTATTCCTCCGATCCCACTCCTACCGCCACTTCGAAGACGGAGGGTTTGAATGTGGAAGAGATATCACCTATGGCTCAGAACCCGTCAGCGGCCATGGAGGTCGATGTCATTCACGCGCCCGACGACCAAACGGTCGAGGGCAACTCAGCCACGACAACCTCAGCGACCACCATCGAAATTTCCACGTCTACCTCAGATCGTCCACCCGAAACTAATGCCATTGAAGCAACGATTACCACCCACCGTTCAGGCTGGTCGAGCTTCTTCAGTTCGCGGGCTGTAGGCGTCAAGATGATTGGAAATGGTGGGGTTAAGAGGGACGAGCATGGAGCGGAGGTTATGGAGATTGACGTAGATGAGGTGGAGGGGGAGGAGAAGAGGGAGACGGGGGAGACTGAGAAGGTGGTTGAGGGACAAGTGAAGGGGGGTCTCTCCTTGACGACGACATCGGAAGTGACGATCAAAGCGAAGTCGACTCCGACATCCACGCCTGCGGGGTCGAAGCCTACTTCAGGGACCAACACACCAATCTTACCATCCGCGTCCTCATCGCTGACGGCGAAGAATGGGGTACCGGCTGAGAAACCCAAGGTGGCGGCTGTGAAGCTCAAGCGGACCGCTTCTCCAACACCGTCAGTTAAGAAGTTGAACGCTACACCTCCCCCTCCCAACCTCATCCTTCCAACATGGGGAGACACCTTCCATACGGCGCCTAGGAACGTCGTACCCCCTCCCCCTCCTCCATCACACGCTCGGAGGGACAGCGTTTCGACAGGAGGCAAGTTGATTGGGAAGACGATTAAGTTCGTTAGTGGGGTTTTGTTCGCTAAAGACGCCCCTGTTATGTTGGCCAAGGGGAAGGAACGGGAACGGGAGACTGTTGAGGGTTTGTTGGAGAAGGAGAGGAGGGAGAAGTTTCTGGGGATTGGGAGGGAGTTGCCTAAGGCTTGGGGAGTGTTGAGGGCTGCTGGGTGGGATGTTGATTCGGGGAAGGAGATGAGAGGTGATTCTCACGGAATTGGGATGGGGGCTGCTTCTTCGAAAAGTAGAGAGAGTTTGGGGGGTGATGTTGACGGGGGTTTGGGAGAAGAGGGGATACCGAATGTGTTGAGGGGGTGTAAGCGTGTGGTTGTGATTGGGGTGCATGGGTGGTTTCCTGGTTAGTTCGTTTTCTTTCCTTTTGAGCTTTGGGGTGTTCTGATTGGGGTGGATTGGGTGATGTAGGTACTATCATGCGAACTGTCATTGGCGAGGTCAGTCTTGCTCCTTTCGTGGTCTTTGTTCCCCGCCTCTGTTCCCCGATCTTAAGCGTCTTTATCTTTGCTCACCCCGTTTTTCTGCACAGCCTACAGGAACGAGCCCTAAATTTGTGAATATGACTGTTCAAGCGCTTCAAGACTTCGAGGACACGCATGGGGTGAAGCTCGAGAAGATCACAATGGTGCCTCTTGAGGGCGACGGGACGATCGAGCATCGTGTTGATAAGTGAGTTAATATCCGTTTAAGGGACTTTCTCGGGGTTCACGTGATCTTCCCTCGTGCAGGCTGTACACCAACCTCAAGGCAAACGAGGAATGGATGACCGATCTCCACGCTGCCGATGCCATTTTCATTTCGACACATTCCCAAGGCTGCGTGGTGTCAACCCATTTGTTGGATAGGCTTATACGAGATAAGCATATCCGGCCGCCGAGAGATTCCGTTTGTGTTACCGGGGCAGAGTCTTTTCCTTCCTCCGTTGGGATTGATCTGCCACCTGACATGAAGCCCCAACGGATATGCTGCCTGGCGCTTTGTGGCATCCACCATGGCCCGTTGAGGTACTTGGGCAGTAGTACGCTTGTTCAGCCCTATATTCAGGTATGTCGAGTATGAATTGCGGTTTCTGTGGATATCTTATTGGTTCTCTTTCACCAGTATTTTGAATCGTTAGCGGCGCGTGAACTCTTCGAGTTCCAGGTACGTTCTGGTTTCTAGTCTTGGCGTTGATCACACGACTTATAACTATTTGGAGCATAGAATACCGAAAGTGCAGTCTCGAAAGCCTACATTCATGCTTTGAGGAATGTGCTTGATCACGGGGTACGTTTTTCTATTTTTTCTTCTCCGTCACTTCATTCACCCGTCCTCATTCCTGATGATGATCTGTTAGGTAAAGATCCTTTACGTAGCTTCCCTGAACGATCAAGTCGTGCCAATCTATTCAGGTTTGTTCACGGCGGTGACTCACCCATTGATCTTACGGGCTCTATACATCGACGGCGTTGCATATCAGTTAGTCGACCGTCCATTTCCAATTCTAATTCACTCGGTTAATCAACATGCCTCCGTCCTCCTCATTCAAAATTTTTAGCTCGTCCGATTTTCTGTCGAATCTCCTCGTGCTTCTTCTCCGCATCCGGAATTCGGGGCTTTCTGATAGTGGTCTTCTTGCGCACTTGTCGGAGGCTACGGCTGGATCCTTGAATGGTGTTGGACATTCAACAGCGTATGAAGATGTTGCGACGTATTCGTGAGTTTTTTTGTTTTCGATATGAATGGAAGAGGATGCGATCATTATCCTTATTTTCTCTTTTTAGGCTTGCTGTCAAGTATCTGTTCTTGGCGAACGACGGGACAGATGGACAACGTGAGCTTGACGTTGAACCTTTCAATGCCAGTCATGAACAGAACGATTACGAGGTGAGCTGGCCGGTTATCGTCCAATTTCAACGGATTGTTGATTAGTTGAATGGTATAGATTCCCTGGGCGCTGCGGGAGATTATCGCGGATGAGCGCGTCGTTCATTTATTTTCCAAGGAGATAACTGAATTACGAGACGCGTTCCGGGAATGGCATCCTAAAACCAGCATTTTACGCGATTTGAAGCGGAAACTTCAACCCATTCAGAGGCTTCCCTCGACTTTTTCGTCTTTTGGTTCTGTGAGCAAGTTGTGATCTTTTACATAGACATCATTTGGCATATACACGCGTTTATTCCACCATCCCATACATTCACAACGAAATTTGTATCCAACTACAACTGCTACAGTGACTCACCAAAAGTTTTGCACCACCTAAAATATTTTCGAGATGACTTGACTACGAGAGTCGTGGGATATACCAGCATTCCATAAGTATCGTACACCCAATGTATGATAAGTAATGTTATGAAGCAAGTGGGGTGTTTGGAATCGCGAGGACAGCATCTATAGGCTCTCTCCTCTTCATGGTGAACACCACCCCGACCAAAACATCCCGCATTGTGCCCTTAGGGCTTGGGACTACTTACCCAACCGCCAAGTTGTTGCCGCAAAAGTCCACGTCGACCATAACTCCCATGACAAGCGACCTCGATCTGGCCGCCTGCACAATGTGACAGGAGAATTGGCCTCCGGATGCTCTTGAATGGCACAGCGCGGAATGCTACCAACTTGCAGGACGACTTCACTGGATCGAAGGAACTATGGATGCCGACAAATACGTCGACATATTGTGCATAAGCCGCGCACTGTTCATTTTTTGACAACATTGCGACTCTTAGACTTTGCTTTTGGTCAAAATAAAAAAAGTATAGTAGAATCATATCGCTCACGTTCTAGGGTTTCTAGCCAAAAAAGCACCTACGGCTACCACATGACGTCTCTAAATAGATCAGGTCAGTGATGATTTGACCCCCTCTAAGGGGAAGGCTTTGACAGCCCCTCCACTCAGTTGGGTTAATTGTTGAATAACTCTCCTGGGGACTTTGTCAAATTATCCCTCCCTCCCACGTACCTCCCTGCCCTCCCTATCCGTCCGCATTTGGAAGCACTCTCCATTGCCAAATGCGGACGCGGCTTACACCCGCTGTTGGCGCGTGTGACCTTTCCCGCGCTCACTGTCTGTGGTGAGGAGCAGGTTTATTCGACTGTTCCGAGTCCATTCCCTTTGCTTTTTCTTGCCCAAGCCCATATAACAAGCCTGTAGAGTAGTATTATGTAGATACCTGCATGTAAACAGGTCATAGAGTTGTGTAATCACCTATATGAATATGCATGCTCATCACCAGTACCCATAGCCAGCTGCAGAGAGACTATTAAACCCAATGGCCAGCTTGAATATTCATGATTAATATGTGTGAGGGAGGGTATATAACTACAGGGCTGTGGGATGACCAGAACATATCTATTCTGCAGGTGTAATATACCCCAGCTTCCTACCTCTACTCACCCATTCCAAAGGTACCTATATCTATATTAAAGACACAGAACTATCGGAATAACTATTTAGAAGAATCATGGGTATCTATGTTCGCTATTTTATGGGTATGAATGGTACCATTGCCTGATACCTCCCAAAATCATCTCAGTTTCTGGGAGGCTATCAGGTCATTGTAAGTGAATTTGAATCGGCTAAAGGGTAGTTATACAAGCTATAATAAGGTTTATTAGGTCTAAAAGCGAGCGCCTTTGCGCTATGGTAGTATTTGAAGTGAGGGATGAGGAGGTATACCAGGGATCAGTGATCAAGCCATACCTCCATCAATAAAAATTATCTGGACATTTTTGGGACAGCTATGGGTGCTTTATGAGTCCCTTATATCGACTTACAGAGACTCTACTGCCAACAGAGAAGATGGTGAAATTTTATTGAGGTAGGGGTAGGTGTGTGCAAAAAAACACGAAATCTCCCTCCTCTGAAGGGAATTCTCTACTTAAAATTAATCTGAGTAGATAGATGGTGAGATTAATGTAGCTATAAAAGGATTTTCTAATTATTGGGGGGTTTGTTGGCTTTCGTGTGTTTATTTGTCTGGGATGGGTGTCTATGTTGTTTTGTGATATGTGGCGGATGTTGGTTCATGTTTGTGTCCTTTTGTTCCACCTGCCTTTTGGTCTCTTGGGTTTGTTTGTTGACGTTTCTTTCCTCCGTTTTCTTTATTTTTTTGTTTTGCTTTTATTGCTGCATTAATCTCACCATCTATCTACTCAGATTAATTTTAAGTAGAGAATTCCCTTCAGAGGAGGGAGATTTCGTGTTTTTTTGCACACACCTACCCCTACCTCAATAAAATTTCACCATCTTCTCTGTTGGCAGTAGAGTCTCTGTAAGTCGATATAAGGGACTCATAAAGCACCCATAGCTGTCCCAAAAATGTCCAGATAATTTTTATTGATGGAGGTATGGCTTGATCACTGATCCCTGGTATACCTCCTCATCCCTCACTTCAAATACTACCATAGCGCAAAGGCGCTCGCTTTTAGACCTAATAAACCTTATTATAGCTTGTATAACTACCCTTTAGCCGATTCAAATTCACTTACAATGACCTGATAGCCTCCCAGAAACTGAGATGATTTTGGGAGGTATCAGGCAATGGTACCATTCATACCCATAAAATAGCGAACATAGATACCCATGATTCTTCTAAATAGTTATTCCGATAGTTCTGTGTCTTTAATATAGATATAGGTACCTTTGGAATGGGTGAGTAGAGGTAGGAAGCTGGGGTATATTACACCTGCAGAATAGATATGTTCTGGTCATCCCACAGCCCTGTAGTTATATACCCTCCCTCACACATATTAATCATGAATATTCAAGCTGGCCATTGGGTTTAATAGTCTCTCTGCAGCTGGCTATGGGTACTGGTGATGAGCATGCATATTCATATAGGTGATTACACAACTCTATGACCTGTTTACATGCAGGTATCTACATAATACTACTCTACAGGCTTGTTATATGGGCTTGGGCAAGAAAAAGCAAAGGGAATGGACTCGGAACAGTCGAATAAACCTGCTCCTCACCACAGACAGTGAGCGCGGGAAAGGTCACACGCGCCAACAGCGGGTGTAAGCCGCGTCCGCATTTGGCAATGGAGAGTGCTTCCCAATGCGGACGGATAGGGAGGGCGGGGAGGTACGTGGGAGGGAGGGATAATTTGACGAAGTCCCCAGGAGAGTTATTCAACAATTAACCCAACTGAGTGGAGGGGCTGTCAAAGCCTTCCCCTTAGAGGGGGTCAAATCATCACTGACCTGATCTATTTAGAGACGTCATGTGGTAGCCGTAGGTGGTTCCAGGTACATTGTCGCTTTACATAAACAGAATATATCATAGACAATCGTTACGCACTGGTAACCCACAAATAGCGGTACCTATTTGAATACCAAGCATATGCTCAGACATGGTAGAATTCTAGGGGCGTCCCGACATTTTCGTCTCCAGACTCTCTGAGAAAGTTATAATTTAATAGACATCAAATTTCTTACACATACGCGTTTGGATTCTTCCATTTCATCGTGTAAGTACAATGGTCCATGGATTGGGCAGAAATTTATTACTACATACAAACATATACTCGGACATTGCGAAATTTAAGGGGTGTCCCAATATTCAAGTTACATAACGAAAGTAGTGGAGCGACACATCCAGGAAAATGCAGGGAGGTTCTGTGTCGTAGGAAGTGGTAAGATTGCCGGACAGAATTTAGTTTCGTATCTGATAACGAATGGCAATCAAACGTTGGTCAAGTTAACAACTCGAGTCGGACCCACGTAGACCCTTCAATCTTGTGGGCATAGGAAGGAAGCACACACTGGGACTCACTAGTGCTTGCTTCGGAGCCTCTAAATCCTTCTAAATGTGGTCCCTTCAACTGAGTCCTGATCACACCTGTGGACAATGCAAGGGCCGATTGCGGAGATAAGCTTCAGATCACAGAGAAAGTTGTTTGGCGACCTTATCTACAAAGCTTGCATATGAACGGAATTAAATTGATGAACGGTATGGGTCACTTCTGCAGCTCACTTCACGGAGAAAGCAAGTAGGGTGTATTCTCTTGGGTACCAACACCATTTAGGCATACTCCCTTCCTTCTCAGACTCCTTAGAACTTTTCCCGTTTAGTCGGAGAAGTATTAGTAACCGCAAGCAGACAGGGTACGGAGTTAAGCAAGAGTTAAGAATACTAGATAGCGCCTTGAACTCACCCCCCAGAAATGTCATCGGGAAGTCCGACGGGTGTGCCTGATTGTGAAAGGTTCGCCGGAATCATTATGTCTATACATTGATCAGCCGCCGTGACATACCACTTCAGTTGAATGCTCCATTCTTCGTCAAACACTTCCCCGGCGACTCTGGGAATTATAGGATTCTGGGTGAATACCCAACATTTTGAAGCAAAGATGTTGAACAGCGTCAACTGCAGGCTCTACACAGATCTAGAACTTGTGATGCTCAAAATGATAGCATTAGACCGGTGAACAGGAATTTGCGATCATACGGTCACTGGGAAACTTGCCGGACTTCTATGGAACCTTGAGGTGACCAGGTCACTCGTGTAGAGACTTTCGGACAGCTGCCATGTCAATGCCCATCAGATTCGTAGATAATGGGGTGCTTCACGGAGAGCGGAGAGCTGAGGAATAGTTGAATTCGACGTGATTCTCGACAATTGGCGCAAGGAGAAGTTTGATCCCGTGTTTCCGGACAGCTAACGGGTATAAGAAAATAGCCCGGATTTGAGTCCGGCATTTCTTTTTTTGGAATTACAATTCATTCTTTCTGCGCCTACGAAACTATAAAATGCCGGTGTGCATCCATTGTCGTCTAACCAAAGCCTTCATCTCTCAACCTCATTTATTTGATACCCCATGCCAGCACCAGAAGTTGTTTTGTACAAGGTCGATACTCGTCCATCTCTTGGGCATGTGTTCGTATCCTGTCCCCACCTTCCAGGACCGTATATTTACGCGTCCTTACGACAGGAACTTGATGATCGACACTTTCATCGCAAACGCGACCGTCGACGAGTAAGCAACCCCGCCCCAGGACTTCCACCACGGTCCACATGTAATAATTCTATACCAGTCTGCGATCTATCGTGAGGAATTTGCTCGCAGCAGGACCGCCAGGCGTCGCCCCGGCGTTTGCAAATGCTGCTCGTTCTCGATTGCGACACACCTACGCCAAAGCGCTCCCAAACTCCCATCCCCTTTTCCGTCGACAACCGCACAATATAAAATTTGCGGTGCCAACAGAGCTACTTCAAGACACTCTGGCTAACGTTCGGTCCCTATATGGGGGGGGTATGGGATTTTGCAGCTTGGCGATTCTAACTTCAATTGTGAGAGCAACCCTGGGTCTACGTTGGGAGGAAGAAGGGGATATGGCGGATATCCTTGCCGTGATTGACGTCGACATAGGGCAGGCGATTCAAGTAAGTATTCCGTTTTTCCTGTTTTTGTGGAAGACGCGGTCTAATTGGCGTAATCCTCCCAGAGTTCGAAAGAAGAGATTGAGGGAGGCCATGTTCACGACTTTGCGTCAGCACGGAAAATGGTCCACGACTTAAGATCCGCCATCGACGATAGTCTGGCAGACGTTCAAACTTGGGCGGGGGAATTTCCGTTTGATCGAGCGTCAGCTAGTCTACATTATTGGAAGCTATAATGGTGTTACACATAAGCATACGTAGATAATAATGATAATAACAAGGACACGCACCCAGCCGAATTTTGACATCCAATTGTGAAATTATAGCATGAATGTTAACAGGCATCGGTTTGTTTAATGTGAAAGGCATATCTGATCTCCGATTTAGAACTATCCTGTTCATTTATGTGTCGAGTTCGTGTTATGTGCGGTACGGAGTGGGTGTCGTCCTTCCGTTCAAAGAAGTTGAACGCGGCCGGAGGACAGCGTCATTCCACGACTTTTTTCTCCACACGCCTGCCACAGCCAATGTTTTCAAAATGATGTTAACAATAGCACCATACTTATTTACCTCTCCTTTTACCTTGTAAACTTTATAGTTGGTGGTGTTCGTAGCTCCGCTCATCGTTATTGTTCCTATATATGTCGTAGAAGTGATGGACTTGCATACTTTGATGCTCTCCATTCTTAAGCAAGGAACAATAAGTAAAACTTGAATACCGTGTCTGTAAATTTGCGGTAAATGGAGACTCACCATTTATAGTAGTGATTAACACGCGGACGGCTCCAAGGCTGGAGAATGTCGAGGGCAAGTCGAGGGTCTCAGCTTTCCAAACAGATTCTTTCATCTGATTGTAATCGCGGATCATTCAAGGATCATTGCGATTCGGAGGTGATAGCCAATTGAGGCCAAACACAATCCTTACCTATTCTCGATTTGACCCCCCCGTGTGCCTCCCTCGCTAACCAACTTCGATCGGAATCTCCCAGAGTCTGAAGGACAGTGAAGGACCCGTGCATATGTATGGAATGGCGAACTACTAGGTCCCCTTAAGTTTCCTGTCCTTTATGATCGAATTGGGCTGCTCTGAATTGTCCTCATGGTGCATGGTAGCAAATGGGCAGTTGAATAATGCGCTAAGCCGGTCGTAATGGGCGAAGAACAAGGATGTCCGCAGACATTATACCACAGGCGATGATGGTCCCTCGATCTCTTCCCATTCTTCGTCGTCCACATTCTCATCCGTCGGCCCTCCAACCATAACATGCCTAGCACGAATCGCCCACCGTTCCCTGAGCACAATAACGCCGCGAACCAAACAGAATATTATAATCTCCCCAACCGCGATGCCTATGATATATGCTGCGACTTTTCCATGTTGCTTTTGCGGGTCTAAGAACGAGTACGCTAGAATGCCACATTTGAGAATGCGTGGGATGAGGGAGGAGTGAGGGACAAACAGTAAAAGCCCTGTGTTGCATGCGTAATATATGCGATTCCAAGATATCCTGCAAGGAAAAATAGACCAAACGGCAAGGTTAACCATGGAGCTGGCGGGGAATTCGTAAGGAGAATCTCGAACAGGGCGAAAACGGTGTTAAGAGCGTGAACGGATATTGCGTCCCAAGCTGTAGGTGAAGTGAGGAAAATGATTGTAATATAAAGAGGAGGGGCGGACATGAGTATACAGTTTCAAAAGTAGATGGGCCTGAGAGTAACGCCCAAAAAACAATGGTCACCAAAATCGCTAGATGGATGGAGAGGATGAGGGATGAAAAGAAGAAGAAGGAATGGAGGCGTACGAAAAGTCACAACTGTTGATTGCAGCACCATGTGCATGCAACGAAGAATACCTGGCTGACGCTGAAGCGGGTACCCCACCCCTGCCCCGGCTTTCTTCCACCGCCGCGAATAAGAGAAGGTTTGAACCCCAGAAGCCCAGAAATATGCGCATATCCCGATGTACGAAAGATGGGTGAAATAGGAGAAATAACTGTTGGTCATCGTGAGTTTCACTGAAGGTTGTGGAGAGGAATCATGTAAGGATGATCAATGAAGCCCAGCCTCGATCGGAAAGTTAAGGGAGGAGGCGCAATATTGCTGAATGAAAATGGGGAGAAGTCGGATGGATTGATGGAAGAAGGAAAAAACAAAGATACGTACCCGTCTGCGGTTCCCAACTTCGTTGCTTCCCACGCCAGTGAAAATATAAGCGCAAATGTTGTGTAGAATGCGACGATCAAGCGAAGGATTGCGAGGACGAGTGGGGAGGAAATCACTGGCGATGTGACGAGTTTGTGCGCAGGGTCAAACGGTGACGCGGCATTGAAGCTTTCGAGGAAATTGAATTGAGACATATCTATCATCCAGCGTCGTAATTTGCTGGCGAGGGTGGAAGATGGTGTAGGAGGGAACCAGTTGTATTGGGCCGTATAAGTAGTGAGTGGCAGAGTTCAGAGCTTTATGGGCGAAACGGCACGACTGCCGCCAAGGGAACAAAATGTGGAAAGAGCGGAGTTGAGTAACGAGCGATAGTGCCAAAGGTCGATAAGACAAGAAGAGGGGCTAATGGCAGAGGGGCGGCAGTAAGGAGGAAGTACAATGCTGAATTGGGGAAGCTAGCGTCAAGACGGGAGAGGAAAATGATTACAAGCTGGGAGGGAAGTGAGAATGGGGAATTTTCGAAAATGGGTGAGTTGGCTGATGTGGCGGTCAGGGTCCTGGATAGGACCCTTTTGTCGTAAAGTGCACCTACATGAACCCACATTATCTTCCTGCCCGTTGTCTGAATATGATGGCGTGCAGGAGCAGATATGAGGAAGGACAGTTAACCTCTTTATGACTACGTGTCGGGGAAGGGTATATGTTGGGTATATGACGAGAAAATTTCCCACAAATACTGAAAATTAAATTCACGGACCTGCATCCAACATGTGTACTTACGGTCGAAATTAATGTAAAGTCATAATTTTGCAACTTCTTCACATTAAGTGACAGTGGCAGCGGCTAAGTAGCAATTAGTGATTGAGAATTGATTGGAGATCTGAAGAGCTGTAAATACTAAATACTAAATAGAGACGATAGCTTACCTCCAGTGACACATACCATCATTCTTATGATCTCATCCCCATGCCCATCACATTTACGGGGTGATGGAACATAGGGAGACGCCCACCTTGCGTCCAGCGAGAAGTGTTGACTGTGTTGTGCCGGTTGCGTGACTGTTCTGAAAGTCGCCGACTGTCACCGACTGTGACTTTTCGCAACCGAATTCCCATGACCGCACAACACTGTCACAGAGGAGCACAGAATAGATTGTGGTAGATACAGAACATGACGCAGAGGAATCACTGCGTAGAGTTAGAACACAGCGCAGTGGTAGATACAGAACATGATGCAGGAGTCACTGCACAGCGTTACTCGAGTAGAACACCGCGCAGTACTGAGGGAGGATGTAACCGCGACTCGTAGTACGTGCACAGGTGACAGAAGTAGGACTCCGCGGCACCGCGCAAAGTCGCAAACGTTTGACTGTTGACGACCTTTGGTGACCGTCTCACGATTTGGGGTCTGACCCCCCGGAGGGTCGGCTACGAGCCTCAGGCCTCAAGCCCGGTGAAAAACGACTCGGGTTGTTCCGAGGTACTTCTGATTGCCTAGAATTGAAGCAATGTAAAGATATCGTTTTATCGGCAGAATTCTATACAAATAGATTTAAATTGACCCCAGTTCAATCCAATTCGATATTACACAGTCAACAACAACAACTACGACCACAACCACCACCTGTTGTTGGGTCGTTCTCGTTAATGTTCCGCCCTGGGCTACCGAACTTCGAGCCTCGCCAGCGGTGTGATTCATCATACTCAGAACCACCTATTGGTGAGGTTACCTACATAACATCCTCTTATCCGAACACATCTACATCTTATCCGTCACAATCTACATTTCAACACCATCCGCCTCTACCGCCTTTTCAGGCTAGACCTCCAGCAACTTTAGTTCTGCTACGAGCCAGCAAGCGCGAGTTCAGAAAGCAACGCTTCCTCCGCATACACCTTCGTTACCCATCGACCACTTCCAACCCCCCTTGTGCTCGATTTCGAATATGGATCGCGGGACCTCGCAAGCGAAGGAGACAGCTCAAATACATTCACTACATGACGCAGCATGTCAAGCACACCATTAGGGAATCGGGGCGTTCACTCGTTCTATTCTCTCAGGCAGCTCTGCACCACGGCCTCTCTGTGGTTGCTGCAGATGGAGAAACACTTTGCCGCCCGCTCAAACGCCCACGCTCCCCATCCCCTCCTCCTCCTCCCGACGCCACCCTCCACGTTGCTCCTCTCAGTCGATATAGCACACATGATCGACATCTCATAGCCTGTGCTCTAGAAACTAGGCCGAAGTATCGTCGTAGATTCGATTAACCCCCCTGGTAGCTCTAGTCTTTTCATAACGTATCCTCGGAAATCCCATACGTAGCCTATCGTGTAGTACTTTAACCGGTATTGCTGAGTCCTTGTGTCGTAGATAGGTGGGCAATTGTAACAATTGTAACAAGCGTGGGTCAGCGTTGGCCAGCCTTGCAAATCGCCTCAAATGTAACTAACTCGATGATGCTCCAACAAGCCACGCAAATCGATCATAGTCACCCTGATTCGGCCTCATCGGAGTTGATTTTGACTGGGCCTCAAGGCTAGCAGCCTGGGAACGATCACGTCATTCGGTAAATCCCGTTTGCTCGTTAGAGACTCCGCCCTGCGCAAGTCCACACAATAACTTACATGGATTTTTCGTCGCAACTACCCAAGAACTACCTACATCTCAAAAATAGAATTATGGATTTCAAAAACAAGGGATACTTGCAGATTTCAAAGAAAGATACCCCATTTTTTTCGAGGAGGGACAGAATCAACACCACCAAACAGTTACCAAATTGAGTGTTAGCGCTGTATAAGCTTTACGATACGTATTTTGCGCCATACAATGGTAACGGACTTCACGAGGAATAAATTTATAATACAAATGGATAGTGAAAGCTGTAAAGAACTTACAAAATCAAGCTGAGTACTTAGCACCACTGAACTAGCAAGTAACTAAGTAAACCTAAGCATTAGTAGCAACTAAAATTATGTGTATGTATTTAATGCATTTAATGGCCCTTAATATGTATGGAACTGGATGACTTCCCATAAGGTCTAGAAACTTAAATTTAATTTCTAAACTGACATGCCGATAGTGTTCGCAGGTCCAGTCTACAGGACTGAAAATATATGTAGGACTGAACTGGACTGAACCAAAGTCCAGTCTTTTTCCAGTTGCAGTTGCCCACATTTGGGATCAGTTGCAGTTGCCAGTTGCCATGTTTTGTAAATATTTAAAAACCGAAAAAGACCGGTTTAGACCGATTGCAACCGGTCTTTCGTCCTGTCACGTGATGGACCTTACTCACACACATTTTAACTTAATTTTCGGTCCCTGAATCATCAAAAACGGTCAAGAAATGGTTGACATATGGCCAAAAACATTTTATGTACATGTATTTTGTTGTAAAATTACCTGACCCTATAATTACACATTTTATGTACAGCTATATGACATCATAAAAATAACAACAACACAGGTAATCATTTGTACCATGTGATGTTATTTATTTAACATCCAAAATGAGTTGCACCTACAAACTGCAAATTACCAACTACAAATGTAATTTGCATGTATGTCCTTTCCGTTTTCGCCATATATCAGTCAAATCTTGACGGAATTGCTTAAACTTTTGATCAGTCCACAGAGAATTAAAATATCTATTTATGTACGCAATGTATGTGAGGTAATATTAAAATATTTGGTATGGTAAATTTTACAATAAAAGACTGGTTGCAACCGGTCTAGACCGTTTTTTTTTGGGTTGTGGACCGATTAGGACCGGTCCGAAGCGGTCCGGTTATGGTCCCTTAATATCTGGATCGGTTTATACCGGTTGCGGTTGCAAGTTGCCTCGTTTCGAGGCAAAAAACCAAACTGGACTGGACTTTAAAACACTACATGCCGATGTGCCGGTCGCCAAATGGGCCAGGATCTGTCATATTTCGACTCCACCTGTCATCGAGCACCCTCTTCTAAATTTTAATCTAGACGAGGCCCCCCCCTCTCTTCTAGTTCTAAATCGACCAAATAAACCCTGATTTCATTGTCCGACATCAATCGATCACGCTTGGCCCTGTTATCATTGATCTCTCCTCACGCCATCTCTGTCGACAACACTTCACAACTTAACGTGCCTTCTACACCTGCTCAAATCTCAGCAGCATATGGGGCAACATACAAGTTGCGAGGAGGTAAGTCTTCTGAAAAGCTGTTTATGATCATGGCTGTTTTGAGCCTCAACGAAGACCGGCATCTTTGTAGATAGCAGATATCCACTTTGACTCGTAAAATGCAATCCATAGGTCATCTCTGAGGCAATGGTGGAGAGGGTGGTGGAATATATGACGTCTTTTTTCTCCGTTGATTGGATATATAAGTGCGTTGGTGTTTTTTTATACCCTTCAGTCTCAAATTCACTCTTTTCAAGCCTACTACACTCGTTTATTACCCTCAATTTCAATGCCTAGTCCTGTGAATGCCACTCAGCAACAATCCTACATCGATGAGCATGGGAATCACTACTCTCACTTTAGTGGACATGCTCAATTGGGCGCCATGAACCCTCTGGTTAGCCGTCAAGTCCAGGTAAGAATGGATTGAATACTCAGAATTGATCCTAACAGGTGGATTCAATCACAGCTACCAAACTTTCATGATGGATTTGTCGGTGGTGGTCTCAGTGGCACGCAACAGCACCCTAATGTATGTCATTCATTCTGGTTCCTGACCTCTCTGCCCTAATCACTCACGATGTAGAGTTTGGGTTATGCACCAGATGTTCAATATGGTTTTCCTGCCCATTCCATGGGTATTTACCAGGTAACTATGATCCTTTCCATCCGTAACACAACTGATTGTCAGTTAGCACACACACACTCCTCACATCCCTCACAACTTTGGCCATGCACGTCAGAATTCATCAGCAAGCTCGTGTCCAGCAGCTGAGCCAGCTTCCACTCCCCTTTCCAATGATGGTGGTGACGACTTTCCTTTCCCTTGTCGTCTTCTCGGAAGGATGCCCCATCCTCCTGCAAGTAAAGTTGCTGGTGTCTGCCGTTCTGAATCAAAGGGAAAGGGTAAGCAGAATGCTGTCAATCCACCAGTCCCTTCAGGTTTGGGAAATCGAAAACGCAAAGCATCTACTCCTGCACCTCAAAGCGCGGAAGTGAAGAAGGCTAGAGGTTGTGCAACCGGCGCTGCCAACTACTCCCCTGAGGATCTTGAGGGTCTGTTCGACATCCTGGAGGAGCAGCTACCGCTTGGCGGAAAAGCTTGGAATTCAGCTGCAGATGATTACAATCAATAGGCTGAGGAGAATGGCCGTCCAGTACGCACCGCTAAGTCATTGGAATTGAAGTTCAAGCAGGTGAGCGTCATGTTCATTTTTTATAAGGTCTATATTGACACTTTTACATCAGCTGGTTAAAACCTCAAAGCCGACAGGTGATGCTGAATGCCCGCCTCATGTTCAACATGCCCATGAAATTGAGAAGCTCATGAACGAAAAGGCTGGCTCTCGTGACCTTGACAATGGGGATATTGTTGATGCCAGTGACGCCATCATCGTTACTTCTGATGACGAAGATAACAAACCTGTTGATACAAAAGTGAAGGTCGAAAAAACTCAAGGTCCAATTGCTTGACGCCCTCCTGCCAATCGCGTTACCACTCGAAACAATGCTCGGAACACAAGCCAGAATCTTCTCGCAACCATCTCCCATGCGTTAGACCCAGATACATGGCGGGCTCGCAATGAGGAACACTCTGTCAATGCTCTCCAAACCAGCCAGATCTTCACCCTTACAAGTCAGCTTTGTGAAGCTCAATGGGTTGCTGATGACCTCCGAAATCAACTTATGGAAGCAGACCGTCAGAGAAATGCTGCTGAACGGCGTGCAGATCGCACAGAGCTCTTTGAGATGATCACAGAGAGACGTGGCACATAAGTGGTCTCCCAGAAGGACGTTAGTCCTGGCTTTCCCCCTCGGGTTGGTTTACATCGCCACTCCCAAGTTCACTCCCAACCCCACAAGTGCCTCTACCGTCAAGAAATATCATATGCTGATGGTGGTAAGTCTATCAGATGGGTTGGTGGATCTGACGATGACCGCGATGAAGTTGAGGGCTTCAAGGACAGTCCTGGCACTCGTCGCATCACATACTATGACGACGATGACTCCAACAACATTGATTGCGTTGAGAAGTCTCATCGTCTTTGTGATGTCTCCCCCCTGACTATTCGACCTCCAACTCCTTTCAATCAACCTGCATCTGAATCCAACAATGCACAGTCATCTAACATGCTCGCCATGGATGGCAATTTCGACATTGTCGTCACTCCTCAATTGCAACCATGTACCAGCATTTCAGTCATTGTCTCTCCTCATTGCAGCCATGCCAACCAATCTACACCAGAGCTTTAACCACCATATCACATGACAATGGCCCACTCTCATGTCCTATCATTATTCATGTATATAAGTTTCTCTGCCCAGACTACCATACCCTAATTGCTCAATGTAGTTACCTAGACTTTTGCCTCATGGTTCACTACAACACAGTCTTTACATGCTTCTTTATCATGTTCATTTATGTGTACATATTTTAGAACACTCTTAACCTACCTATCCCCTTCATGTCTTAATGTAGTTAATTTACATGTTAGAACATTTTTACTTACCTACCTACCTCACTCTCCTTCACATCCAACATAGTTACATGCCAATCTAACCCATTGCTTTCTTTCCAAGTCTGAGTCATAAAGATTGAACTTATTCAACTACAATCATATAAAAATGTCTGACCCGATCATTCTTTCTCTGCGTTGAAAATAACATACTCTCAAAAGCCATCCAAAGTCCTTCCTGCTCATCTTCCCTCCAAATTGGCATATAAACTGACCGTATCTGGTTGATACCAACATCCCGCGCCCTGAGATTGAACAGGCAAGCACATGTTTCGAGGAGATCACCCCAAACTTCGTGGTAAGCAATTTGAAGTGGTATGCACAAGTGGCCAAAGGTACCTTGTATAGTGCGCATACCCCACTCAGCAGTCTGCCTGTATGACAAAAGTTGTTGATCTTCTTGAAGGAGTCTCTCCCGTTCCAAACGATCGAGAGGGAGATGAGTGCCATCTTTCATAGGAGCTCTAATATGGCCTGCAATCTGATCCATTCCTCTGGGGAACACCATATCAGTGACGAGATAATAACCCTCCAGTGTCTGGGATTGCAACTTCTCATAAATGGGGCAAGCAACATGTGAATCGTGCCAACTACCTGGAGCATTGAGGTGACATGCAATAATCTCACCTGAAAGAAATGATTTTAGCTTTGACAAGGGCAACATGCAGAATGACTGAAAGCAAACACACTGCTTACAAAATGGTCATGAAGCCAACCATTGAATGTTGCATTCTCAATCTCCTGGTCCGGTGATGTTTGTACAGCTAGATTCAGGCCATCCATACTCCCAATCCACCATTGAGAAGTGGATGTCAATCAATAATGAGGTTGTTATTCTCCTGAAATTCATCTCCGACAAGCGACTGAATGCCTGCTTCATGCATTCGACGAAGGGTGAAGAGGAGGTTGGATAGGCTGAAGGTGATGTATTGTGATACTGTTGTAGGAATGAGAGCAAAGATTTGCATCAGACTAACGTCAAGCATAGTGGAATTGAGCCAATGGAGAACAAGTCTGAGAGCACCTTCAGCATCAAGAGATCGGCGGCCAAGTCGGGGCCTTGAATCGACATTGGTTTCACGGCGAGGGATTGCTAGGGTGTTCCATAAATCTCTAAACCCACGATCCAAAATCTTGTGAAAGGTCGTGACATCGAATCCCATTGTGGTTATGAATGCATGATCGTTCTGGCTCTCATAAAGGGCCCACCATGGTGTACCTTGATGTGGGTTTGGAAGGAGGTCAGGACGTGTCAAGTATAGCCTTCGCAGACACTGCCTTTCAGAGCGTAGGTGGCGCGCCTCCTCTAGACCATATATGATCAGGCTGATGCATACAATGACACGTTCCTCAAATTCTTTGTCTGTCTGCCGCATCGAGTTCTGTGCCAATTGAAGCTGGAGGAGGGCAAAGTCATCTGAGACGTCCATACTTAGTCTTATGGAGACAGGAGATCCAAGATGAGATACACATCGCTGAAAAAAATATTGATTGCGCATGTGTAGATCTGTGTTGTGTGGCTTATGGTTTAGAAAGATTTGTAAATATATTTTCAAAGTCCACTCATCAAACATTTAGAATTTAATCTATGTTCCTAGACCTTATGGGAAGTTATCCACTGATTATGTGGAACTGAATGTTTACGAACAGCGTAATAGTTACAGGTGGGAGACAGAGATGCGACGTTAACCCGACGCATCACTGCCCCGTCACGCTCAGCTGTAGCCGCACGTGAATGCATCAGCGGCGTTTTCCAAGGGAGTCTCAAGGCTAGAGGCCTGGGGCTCGTGGCCAGGTCAGCAGGCGGTCCGACATTTTGCACGATTTACGGTCGGTAACTCTGACCTCAGGTTGCCGACCGGCACAACACTGGGGAGAAGGTCCAAATTCCAGGCTCTAGCCGTGGGAATATCTCGGCTAAATCTTGATTCTCAGTCCGGTTTCCCAGTACTTACATTGAACCCACCTACTTTTGTTGGCTTTCTTCGCATACTTGTTCGCCGAATCTGATTCCCCGCAAATCCACCTCACATTCAAACGCGCGTCAGCTCAAAGCCAGGACTTTCGTGGAAGCTAGTCCAGATCGTGGGGTTTCTAGTTAGACTGCATCCGTTTCCCGCGCAGTACGCCTGGCTTATCCACACATGCTCACGTCTCGAAGTTCTAATCTGATATCCCTTGATATGCTTATGCCTCAGGGGGAATTTTATATTTCCTTCAAGGATATAAATTGTGCATGGACCATTGGAGTCGATCGCATACCGTTTGGATTCTGGGATGCTTTTTCTTCGCTTTGCCTCACAGTTCCCCCTCGTTTTCCTCATTGATATCAGCGGTTCGTGCCTGGTTCAAGCAGGCCTCCCAACACGAAACGATGGTATTCACCTCGCCATACATCCACGCTGTGGCCCTCTCTCCGGGAGCACGACAAACGTCAATGGTGGTATCAACCCTTGGACCACTGAGACCATCGTTGCATTTGGGGTGAGTTTTCTTCTCAGAGTCGTATGTTGGTACTCTCAACACCATCTCCCTGTTAAGGACAGCTATACCGATGGTGGAAAATCGGATGGATCGCCCCTTGCACTTGCAGTCGTGGTACCACCCAGTACATTGGCTGGCGGTCGGTCTACGAATGGCTTGACGTGCATAGAGGGTATTGCTAATGACCTTGGCACAACTTTGAAAGATTATGCGGTAGGTTCCAACCTTACGTTATTTGTTGAGCCAAATACAACTCATGCTGAGTGCCAAGCAATCGGGGGCATGCACCGACCTCTCATTATGGCCCAGCAATCCAAAGAAGGTCAATTTTCTGGGGCAGGGTGAGCACGCAATTATGTCCGCTGATTTTCCAAATTTCTAATTCCTCACATGAAGTAGTGACTTTCCTGGGTCAATCCAATAACCCTTGACCCTGAAACCACGCTCTACACTATCTTCTTCAGCATCAAGTGAGGTTACGCCTTGAACTCTCATTCTCAAGAGAACACATCTGATGATTTTGTCACAGAGACTATCTCGCATCTCTCAGTAAGTTCATTCACCTTTCGAAGAAGATTTCGCATTTGATTGCCATTATTTCTACAAATAAAGTCGACGGAGATCACATGCAAGCTGCAGCTCAAGTAATCCTCAACCAAATCAAAATACTTTCTAACCAGCCAACCAATGCAAGCTCATTCTTGGTCGCTGATGTCTACGGTCGCAGAACCACTTCAGCCCCAGGAGAAGTTTACAAACAGACCGTGTTCAGTGGCTTATATATGGTCTGGAGTTCTGGGTTCTAATCCAGGATACAAAGCCTTTGGGTACACGAGCACAGGTGCATGTGATGCGATGTGCGACGATCCTGAACATTATTTCTGTTGGATTCCTGGGTACGTCAATTCGAAGTTATGTTTAGTACTTGGGGATTAACCAGGATGCATTGTAGCCATCCTTCAAATGAGACCATGAGAATTATGCCTGATTTTGTTGAGGAGGTATGGTGGTTTTGTAGGGCGCCAGAGGAGTGTTAGGATCATAGGCTGAGGGGCAGCACACGGCTGAGGATTGATTAAACCTGCACAAAAGAAAATCCGGGAATGTGCTCCAATTGAGCCAAGCATTCCAGAAGTTCATTTATGATGCCTGCCGACAATAACTAATTAGTTCCTCATCCTTCCTTTGAATATATTGGCTGATGTGAGTTGGAACCAGAAGTGAAGGCAGCTAGCATGATTAGACCGTGATCGGCCACCCTTTATATGTACAACATCTACTTACTACTCCAATCCCGCTCCCTTAAGAGGCTTCCACCCGTGAACCAAGTTCGGGTTCGATTGATTCTTTGTAATGCCGCCAGATCGGGCTAGGAGTTCCACATTTCTCATATAAGCACGAATATGAAGGAGCACCCTACTCGTCAATATGGAATGTAGGCATCGTTCCACACTGGTTGTTTAACAGGTGTGAGATCTTTTGTAGTGCGAACGAGAAAGGGAGGAAATACATACGAGGATAGAATATCCAAATAGTTCGCCTATACTATCAAGTAAACTTTTTACATTCTGAGGTTCACGAGATGACGAACCGAAAGGCGGCCCGATATTAACAACAACTACGTTGATAGTTGATAAGACTAAAAGAAGGGGGTTAGAGATGGCTTCAACAGGAAATTGAGTTTACTTTACCGAAGATACAGATGTAGAATACTTATGATACCTAGTTGTCTGAATAAATTTGACTCAAGAAGGAATGGGTTGAGTCTCACCTTCGCGATAAACAACGTGATGAAGCGCACTATGCCCTCCCCGTCGATCTGATAATGGATTAGATTATAAGTGAATTTTGCAGGAGAATGGGGACGAACAAGCAGTAATACCGCGAATGACCATTAGCATCAAGAGAACTGGAATTGCAGAATTCAAGATTTATAAATGCTTCGGTTGGTTGCCCTTACCCGCTTCGTATATCATCAAGATCACCCAATTCATGTAGATCAACTTGTTTGAGCCTGTGGTAAAACACCCTTGAAAAGAAGGATAGGGTCTGTCGCTGACTGAAGAGTTCGAAGTTTATTTATGATGAGAATGCGAAAAGATTATGAACAGAGCTGGTAACTCACATTCTAGGCCACGTTGGAAAATATTGACGACCAGGAAGCCAGCAGCAGCCATAGAAAAAAGAAAACACGATAGCGCCGCTCCTAATCGTCCATTCCGATTCCAAACCGCCCACGCACGTAGCGTCAAATTTACTGAGGGTAGACCCATTTGAGTTAATAGAGTCGAAGTAAATGGCGAGACGGACATTCTGACAAACAAAATCCAGTAACCATCATCACTGGAGGACAATACGTCAGTAACGCTCTGTATGTAGGTTCAAATTGAAAATACAAAGCGCTTTCAACCCCTAATAATCTCAATTATTTTACAATGGGACAGGTCTATCGTTGTCGAGACTTGATCTGGAAAGGCCGAAGGTAAGAATGAGACTGCGAGGCCAAAATCGTTCACATACGGACAAAACACAACGCGGCTGCATCAAAAGATGGGAGATATCGCTGAGCGATAAACAAAACTTTCATGAGGCTCCAGTGAAAATGACCATACCAAGTCTACCTCCATTCCAAACGTCAAGAAGTAATCGTATAAGAAGATTGTTGCTCCAGCAACTGTGGTATCCAACATTAAGTAGGTCCAGTTGATTGCCGACTTAAAACCCACCGTCATAGCACTATGAACAATTAGGAGTAATCATCAGCTCAATTGACAAGCGAAAATCGAATTTAACTGACCGTAACCAGTTGCATAGCGCTCACATAGTCCGAAAGTTGCTTGATCTCTGGGATGAGCGCTTCCATGATGTTGCCGTGTCCAGGAGAGGTTGAGGACAAGCTGTGATGTATCGGCCAAGTGATAGGGGTATTTTATATGACCACTACACCATGGTTGTACTTAGATCGGTTAGCTTAAGGACCCGTTTGAGGGTTGACACAGTGAATGGAGCGGTCTGTTTCCCCCGTACCTCGTGGACCTAGAAGCTTGCGAAGAGACACCAATTGTCGTAACGCTTGTTGAACTACATGTGGCTGCGGCTTGTAATTTTGGAGTCCGCGAGTCTCCTCCAGTTTGCCTGTCGTGAATTCACTCAACCAGTGCCCATAATTATCTTATCTGTCGGCTCAAAGCGATTTCCGACGTCAAGGCACTGCAACGTGGCCTCCTTATCTCCAATCCTCTTCTAAAATAAGCGGAGGGAAATATAACCTAGACATCGATATTATGGATAGGGAAATATTATTATGAACCGTCCATAATGGTACTTACTTTATGTAGGGATGAGGGAAAGCTGATAGAGGTCTATTTTTTGGCACGGGCTTACAGAAATTGGCGTGCCAGGCGTGCATGGAGCGTGCCAAGCGTGCAGAGCGTGCACGCTCCTTGATTTTTTGCTGCTGATAAGTCGAACTTTAAACACTGGCATCTTTCTGTATTGGTCAACTTCATCGTTCTCAGAGCGCTCAGTATTATTAGAATAGAAATTTAGCACATCGGAAGAACGATTTCTGCCCCTCATAGTCATTTATAAGAAATTCTGATTCTGGAAGTTAGTCATTGCCACATGGCGTCAATCAAACGTCGACTGCTTCACCCAGTCGACGTTTGATTGACGCCATGTGGCAATAACTAACCTGAATTCAATGATGTCGAGAGGGTTTTTCTCCGCCATATCTAGGGAACTTTTGACGCTGTTGCGTCATACAGTCTCACTAAGATCCAGATCACCAGCACCTGATGTCTTGCCTTATTTAGTGTCATGCTTAGTTTGTAGCGTAGAATAGCAAAGAGCCTTTTATATTCCTAGGTATTAACATGGCTCATGCGAATTCCTGATTTATATGCACGCTCCACCACACACCTGCGCACGCAACATGCACGCTCTGCACGCAACATGGCACGCTCTGCACGCTACATGGCACGCTCTGCACACTACATGGCATGCTCTGCACGCAACATGCATGCTCTGCATGCCACATGCACGCTCTGCACGCCACATGCTCTGTATGCCATGTGCTAGCTGCCTGTTGTATTTGTAGAGGTGTTAGTGACAGTTGTGCTGGGGCATGATTTACTTCCGCTTTTTGATTTGTCAGAACTGTATAGTATTCTCCAGCCACCCAATCACTTCAAACTAGCTCTGTTCTCAATAAATATATTCGTTTCCAGACATGGTTTTAGTGGGTTTCATGAAATTTCGTGTGAAAGTGCTCATTCTGAAATGCATATTAGGGCTTTCTGCGACACATATATCAATATTTTGCTCCATCTGATCCAGTCATCTTTGATGATAGTGGTAGAGCAATACAATTACGAAGGGTGAAGAGCGAGCCATCTATTCCTGCTGTAAAATATCTGCCCCTTTATTCTGGTGGTAATTCAATGTCCCTTCCCAAGTGCCTGTCTTCTCACATCAATTAGGAAAAATCACAGGCTA